>CM065381.1:12922335-12964835 GCA_033060915.1 Euryodendron excelsum | reverse complement strand
AAATTGCCTATAAATACCAGACCCCCCCTGCATGTTCTAGGTCCGAAATTGATGCGAAGCCCTGCTAAAATTACTTTAGAACCTCGAATCTCCATGCATATTCTCCCCCTCCAACACTTAGGCTAGATTCCACCACCCTAAAGGCCATACACTTCACTTACTTAGCCTTATACACCATTAAACGCTCCCTTCCAGCCCTCCAATCCTTCTTAAAGTCATTCAAGCTCCAATTAAGACATCCTTTGAAGACTACAAGTGTGTTAGAGACAAAATGTGGTATTCCTTTTACATTTTTGTCTTCCCCCTCTCTTCTCTTCTCCCTCCTAGCCTATTTAGGCTATTCTCTATTTTAATCTGCATTTTCAACCCCTACTCTTGCATGCTTGAGCCCAGAGGACTCTTAGATCATGCCTAGAGGAAAGCAAGTGAGAGCCACCGTGGCCTAAGAGCCCCTTGTTTATGTGGTGTAGCCTAAAGTTCTTGTATGTGATCATGACCCCTTGTAGATTACTATTTTGATTATGCCTTGTGTGCTTGGTTTCATTTTTATGCTTATCACCATGTTCTACAATGCTTACATTACTCTTAGCTCCATGTTATTTCCAAATTCTATATTTCTTTCAAAAATTGTTTCAAGAGTTGGCTCTTTGAAGTTTAGGATAAGACTTTAGAAATCATGCCTTAGAAGATCCCCTACTAACCCCCTAACTTTCACTTTGGCATCATGGCATTTTAACTTGCATAAGGATTGCTTTCTAATTCTCTAATTTCCAAGATCTCTATTATTTTAAGTGTAGTAGTTGGAATGATCCCATGGAACCCTCTCTTGAGTGGTCTCCCTTTTGTTTGGCCATAGGAACCCTCTCTTGATGGAATGGTTCCCTTGGAAAATGGTTTTCAAAATCCTCTTCCAAAGATGATTTTCAAAAACGCATTCTCTCCATCTTTACATTAAAAATGGTACTTCAAAAAGTTGTCATTATATTGATTTTTGACCCCTTATACTCTTGTCAAGATAATGGTTATAATGGCAATGAGGAAACTTTCCTTGGAATGGTCTCCAAACACCAACCATGTTCTTGGCTAGAGTCAAAATTTTCATGAAAATAATCTTCAAAAAGATTGCCAACCTAAGTCCATTGTATAACATGTTTTGTTTTTCAAAACTCTTTCCAAAAGTGCATCAAATAACTTTTCAAAAATCATCTTTCAATTCAACCCTAGGTTAACTTGACCCTAATTAACCAACTCTAGATTAACTTGACCTTAGTTGACCAACCCTAGGTTAACTTGACCCTAATTAACCAACTCTAGATTAACTTGACCTTAGTTGACCAACCCTAGGTTAACTTGACCCTAGTTGTCTAACTCTAGGTTAACTTGACTCTAGTTGTCCAACCCTATGTTAACTTGACCCTAGTTTACTCACCTTAGGTTAACTTAACCCCAGCTAGTCAACCTTAGTTCAACTTAACCTTAGGTCACCTATAATCATAGGCTAACCCAATCTAGGTTAGTATGCTTCAAGGTTCCAATTCATGAACCCTTTTTGAATGATCTTCCAATTTTAAACTATACTCATCACCCACTTTTTCCAAAACCTTCAATCCTCTTGAAATTTCAACATCCAACTTCAAGGTATTTCCAAAAACGTTCTCAAGAACTCACAACCCTAAGGTATCCCTAACCCTCTTATAGTTAAGGACCCCAAAGGAAGGTGACATATCAAGAACAACCCCCAAGGTTGTCCATATTGGGATTCCAAACCTTTAGCTATTTTCGAAAACCACTTTCAAAAACTAATTCACCAAAACATTCCAAAGTCATACCTCCAAGATTTTCAAAACATTTTCAAGACTCTCGTGAGTTATTCCAAAACCTTTTTCCAACACTCCATTGATTTGATTCACAAACGTTTTCAAAGCCCTCTGCTATCCCAATTTCAAGTCAAAACTTTTAAGACCATAAAGCGTCTTAAACTTTTTCAAAGACCTCAAAATGTCTTAAACTTTCCCAAAGACATCAAAGTGTCTTAAACTTTTCCAAATACCTCAAAGTGTCTTTAAACTTTCTAAAGGCCTTAACGCACCTATTTTCTATCGGGCTCTTGCCCGAACTATGATTGACTTGATTCTCGCCAAATGAGATAAATAGGCAACCTAAAATGGTACGGTCAAAACTTCTATTTCAACTCCAACCCCTTTTCAAAAAAATTCTCAATCAATTCAAAGTTCCTATTTGAAACTCTTTCAAAGACTTCCATATTTCAAACTTTTTCCCAAACTTGCATCATACTTCATTCATCCAAAAAGTGGTGACCAAACCCCGTTTTCAAAACTCTAAAAGTGGATATTAAGTAGACAATGATAACCAATTATTTTAGTGAGTGAACAAAGGGTGATTAGACATGTAGGTATCGAAAGGGTAGGGTAGGGTGATGATCTTAGGATATCTCTTCTACACGTAACCAACCCTCGGACCATAGATTTTTGTTTTTAAAAGACCAAAATGGAGTTATTTTCAAAAAGGGCTTAAATCTTTCCAAAGGTTACCAAACAACCTATTTTCTTAAAACCTTCTCTTGAGGGAGTTTTCAAAAATCTTTTCCAAAAGCCCTAGGTTTAATCTCCGGATTAACATTTAGTTTTAGATGCCCTAACTCATCTTAACCAAGTTAAGTGACGACTCTTATTTTTCTACAAAGCCCTTAGTCAAACCAATCTTCCACTCAAACCTAGTCTCACTTATCCTTCTAGGAGAACGAGTTCTAGTGACAGAGTTCCGTGCTTTTTGTCTCCAAGCCGAAAGGATCTTGGACACCCAAAAACTGGGGGGGTACAACGCACAATGTAACCTTAATTTTGATTTTTTTAAACTTGTATGAATTTTTTTTTATTTTTATAATGAATTAATAGTAAAAGGGCAACCATGTTCGGAGTCGGACTCGGGCAACCCAAATGTCAAGGCTGACCCTGTTCATAAGAGATAAATCGTTTGTAGCTAACTCTTGTACTTTACAATAATTGAATTCTTGACCTCCTAAAAGAAGACCAAAAGCTAATGCCAACTGGCTGACCTAGCTGGTTTACTTTTTCTTTTTTTGAGCAAGGTTTCTAGGCCTTCTCAAGGTCTTGCAGGACTAATGTCCATACAAAATAAGTAAATTTCATATATTTGCATGAATGATGACTAGCCACCGATCAAACTTGAGACATTAATTTAGTACCAGTGACACATCCAGTACAATGTTGTTTCTGGAGTTGAAGAGAGTAGAGTGAATGAAGGGGTCGAAAGTATTGAAAGACTTAAATGAAGTAGTTCCGGGACTAACTAAAAGGAATGAAAGAAGTTCCAAACAAAGAGGCAATAATTGGTCTTATATTAGCATTAGCCCTTCTTCAGGAGAGAGAATAGAATCAATGTTCAAAGGCCTAAGCCGGTGAGAGAAAGATAGATGATTTCCTAGGGGGTGCACAACTATTACGATCTCTGGGTCCTAACTTGAAGAAGGAAAAAGAGGAAAGAGGAGAAGGGCGGCTCCATACGAGGGAAAGAAGAATCTTCCATGAATATGATATCTATCTAGTGTGATGTATGGAATATATGACAAAGGTGGGGTGTTGGAGTATTGCTATTGATCGGTCATGTCATATAGGCCCGAGTTAAACATCCAATTGCCTTGAGTACAGTGTTTCGGGTGTAGTAGGAAAAGAAGTTGTACGTGTAACGGTACTTAGACAGATTAAGGCTCAGTTTGGGCGCGATTTTTGAAAATTGGGTCCGAAAACAAGTTTTCAGAAACTTAGTCTCAAAATGGTTTTGGAACTGAAAAATGCATTTGGTATATAGATTCAGAAATTGGTTTCGGAACCAGGAACCAACAAAAACACGTTTGGTATGCTTTTTATCTTTTGTCTGTTTTTTTCAAGAGCAGATAAAAATTATATATGACTTTTAAACCCAACAGACAATTACAAAACATATTTAGTGCTAAACAATATATATATTCAAAATTACAAACCATATAATATGTCACAAGATGTACCACATTACACAATAATAATAGTTGTCTCACTTAGCCATTTAATTACTACCATAATTATAAATAACACCAGTAGGAATAATATAATGATAGTAAGTAGTGTGGGGGAATAACCCCGGGCCCAACCCAATGGGTGAGGCCCAATCTACGCAAATTAAAGTTGGGGCTACTTGGCGGCCCAGATCCGAAATAGAGGGAGGACTGGCCTTAATTGCCGACCACCCTCCCACCGTAGCCCAAACCGCTAGCTGTCTTTGAGCAATAAATGCAGAGTTGACTTGTATTAAATGCACAAGCAACTGCCCATACGACGTCGACGTGCACGTCCGGTCAACCGAAATCTCCCGCGACGGTGCAACGGACCCTGCAAGCAATGAGGTGGCGTCAATGATGATGCCTACCCAGCACGCCATGAGAGCCTGCTGATAGGCCGAGGCAAAACACACTCCACCGATGACTCTATAAATACCCAAGGCATTGAGAGCCAGGTATGGACGAGTTAACCCCAAGTGTTCATAACTTTCATTCATTTTTATCTCGATTAAGCTTGCTGACTTAATCTTCGGAGCGTGATCAGCTCACTAAGGGTCGACCTATTCTAACCTTTTTGTCTTGCAGAAAGAGTTTGTCTTCTCGGAAAATCCCACTTACAATTGGCGTCGTCTATGGGAAGGCTTACAAAAACCATAAGTTTAAACAACCGGAGACATAGGAGAGAGAACCACGACGGAAGAGGCATCAGAGCCTCCTCCAGTAAAGATCAGACCAATTTAGCGCACTGCCAGTCTATACCAGTAGATCGGCAGAGAAGGAAAACACTAAGGTCGGAGATACGGACGCCTGCTGAAAGCCACCAAGAAGCACCAGATGAAATGCAGAGGGATACGGGCTATGTCAGGGACAGAAACTTCCACAGAAACCACCCTCGGAACTTTGCCCCGTTGCCCTTAAGTGGGCGAATCCCGAGTGAAGATACACTCTGTGCGGCGGGGACGGAAATTCGGCGGCACGGAGAAGAGATAACCTACCTCACCTCCCAAGTTCGGGTAATGAGGGAGGTGTTCTCTGGAAGAAATGGGCATGGGAGAGAGAGGTCCCCTAATCAGGAGCAGATTACTGGCGACAGGAACGATCCAGTGCTGCGGGTAAGAGGGAGTTACACCCCTAGTACCGGGCATTGCGACAACAGGTGCACAGATCGGCGAAGGGGAAGGAGCGAAACCCCGCCAAAAAATAACCCTGCTGAAGGAGATCGAGGGAGAGAGGACTGAGAGAAATGGTATAACGAAAAGCAGGAGGCTAGGAAGCAGCAAACTAAGGAACGCAACGCCCACGACCTGATGAAAAAGGCCCTGGATCAAATTGCATCCTCGCCATTCACAGAGGAGATCGAGTCCCACCCAATTTCTCGAAAATTCACCCCACCAAAGTTCACCCTCTATGACGGGAAGACTGACCCGATTAACCATGTTCAGCATTACAAACAGCTCATGGTAATGTGGTGCGGTGACCAGATGCTGATGTGTCGAATCTTCCCCTCCAGCCTAGGGAGCGTGGCTTTACGGTAGTTTGACAAGTTGCCACTTAAGTCCGTTTCCAGCTGGAGGCAATTTTCCGAGCTGTTTACAACTCGTTTCATAGTAAATAGCCTGCAGCCGAAGGAGGTTGATTTCTTGTTGACATTGCGAAAAGAGGAAGGGGAAGGGTAGCGAGCGAATGCCTGATGATACTGGGAGGCTTACAACAAAATTGACGAATGCAGCGAGCAATTGGCTGTAACCCATTTCAAGATCGGCCTTCCCAGAGAGCACCATTTGCGACAATCCTTGATAAAGAAACCGACCCTTACCATATAAGAACTGATGCTGAGGATCGAGTGCTATGCATGGTTGGATGAAGATGCGCCCCAGCCAGCATCGGCCAAGGTCGGCGTTGCTGTAGAGAAGATAAATAAGAAGGATGCCAAGAAGCCCCGATCAGAAGATAACAACCAGGGAAAAAGGATAACAGAGGGTGTCTATACAGTCTTTAAAGATCCCATCTATAAGATATTGCCCCAGATCCGCGACAAACCATTTTTTAAGTGACCACCAAAGTTAGGAGGAGACCCAGCAACCCGAGACCAGAAGAGGTTCTCTTCATACCACCGCGAGAAGGGGCATAAAACGGAGTAATGTCGGCACCTCAAAACCCATTTGGAAGATTTGGCCAAGGCTGACCATCTCGACCAGTTTATTGATCGGGAAAAGACGAAGAAAGAGGTCGAGCAACTACGGGTGGAGGACACGGCCCAGAAGGAGACAGAGGTAAGGCCGGTCCGGGTAATCAATGTGTTGCACGGTTCGGCTGAGTCAGAAACCGTTGACCCACACAGATACCGGGCCGAGATATAAAAGGCTGCACACTTAAGGGAAGTAATGTAGATACAACCGCCCAGCAAGAAAACCAAGATCGGCAACGGCCATACGCCCATTGCCTTCACTGATGAAGACCTCGTGGGGGTGCAGGTTCCCCATAATGATGCACTGGTGGTAACACTAAGAGTAGCAGACTGTGACGTCAAAAGGTTGCTCATCGACCAAGGGAGTTCATTCGAAGTTATGTACTACGGCCTATTCAAGAAATTGGAAATCAAGGAGCCCAACCTTCAGCCGTCACTCAGCCTGTTGGTCAGATTCAGCTCAGATCCAGTTTGGCCCATGGGGAAGGTGACTGTTCCGGTAACAGCTGGTGGAATCACATTGCAAATCGAATTCTTGGTAGTTAACGTGCCCTCCCCCTATAATGCCATCATGGGACGGACTTGGTTACACCTTATGAAGGTCGTTCCCTTGTCTTACCATCAATTAATACGATTTCCAACCCCTGGTGGAGTAGGGGAAATAAGAGGAGACCAAGTGGCTGCCAAGCAGTGCTTCTTAACAGCATGCACAACCAAGACGAAAGCAGATAGTGTGCAAATGATGGAGTTGCACGAGGACACTCCTAACATTGAGGATGTGGGGGTGACTCCTGAGAATAAAGCCCTGGAGGATCTAAAGAAGATATACATTGATTGGCAGGGAGACAAGTACTTTGTCGTTGGTTCCTCCTTGTCCAAACAAAAGGAAAAATCCCTGATGGAGTTGTTGACGAACTTCCTGGAGGTGTTCGCCTGGACCCCTTATGACATGCCAGGGATCAGTGCCGATGTTGCTTGCCATCGACTGAATGTCGACCCAAATTGCCGACCTGTTGTCCAGAAAGGGAGAAGGGCGGCTACCCAGCATGTGGACACTGTTTTGGAAGAAACAGAGAAACTTTTGGAAGCTGGGGCGATTCGGGAGATCAACTACCCAAGTTGGTTATCAAATACAGTGGTCGTGAAAAAGAAGGACGGCAAGTGGAGGGTCTGTGTGGACTTCACTGATCTCAACAAAGCATGCCCCAAGGATCCATTCTCCCTCCCCAAAATTGACCAGCTTGTGGATGCAACCGCTGGCTTCGAGAGGATGGGTTTCTTGGATACTTACCAAGGGTACCACCAGATTCCCCTCCACCCCAACGACCAGGAAAAGACGGCCTTCATCACACTAAGGGGTATATACTGCTACAAGGTTATGCCCTTTGGTCTGAAAAAAGTCGGAGCCACGTATCAGCGATTGGTCACAAAGATGTTCAAGACGCAGCTCGGCAGAACTGTCGAGGTCTACATCGATGACATAGTGGTAAAAAGCAGACTGAGCAACTCCCACTTGGCAGATCTAAAAGTGGTGCTCTACATCTTGAAGGAGTACAGAATGAGGCTAAATGCTTCAAAATGTGTCTTTGGTGTCAGCACGGGCAAATTTCTGGGGTTCTTGGTCACGCATCAGGGCATTGAAGCAGACCCACGGCAGATCAGTGCGATCCAAAGCATCCAAGCCCCGAAAAATGCCAAAGAAGTGTAGAAACTGACAGGAATGGCCGCAGCACTCAACAGGTTCATCAGCCGTTCATCAGACAGGTGTCGACCGTTCTTCCAGCTTCTCAAAAAATAGGAGCAGTTCGAATGGACCTCAGAATGCGACTCTGCCCTTGCCGATCTAAAAGAATACTTGACCCAACCACCCTTACTTTCCACCCCCCTTCAGCATGAGGAACTCTTCCTTTACCTTGCAGTATCGGACCATGCGATCAGTGCCGTCCTACTCAGGCAAGAAAACTGCCAACAGTTGCCAGTCTACTATGTCAGCAAAACCCTTCTCGGAGCGGAGGGCAAGTACCTACCCCTTGAAAAGTTGGTGCTAGCACTGGTAGAAACATCCAGCAAACTGGTGCATTACTTCAGAACTCACGCCATCAACGTTCTCACTAACCACCAGCTCAAAACTTTTCTAAGAAAGGTCGACTTCTCTAGAAGATTGGCAAAATGGGTCGTAGAATTAGGGGAGTTTGATATCAAGTTTCAACCCAGATTGGCAGTATAGGGGCAGGTTCTTGCAGATTTCGTTGCCGAATTCTCTGTGGAGTTACCAACAGAGGAAGAACAAACCCTAGCAACTACTCAAACACACAACGAATTCCCCCTGGATCTTTGGGAAACAACTGATCATTGGCAACTGTACGTTGACGGAGCTTCCAATGACCAGGGGGTAGGATCAAGCATTGTACTCATCACACCAGACGGTCTAACCATCAAACAAGCCATCAAACTCAAATTCACTGCCTCCAATAATGAGTCTGAATACGAGGCCTTGCTTGCCAGAATACGCCTAGCCATTGAACTTCGAATCCCTGAGATCATCATCTATTCGGACTCTCTGCTTGTTGTCAACCAAATTACAGGAGAGTACGCAGCAAAGAACGATAGAATGATGCAGTACCTAGTTAAAGCCAAAGAACTGCTTGGCCAATTCAAAAGCGATAAGCTTCGACAGATCAGCCGAGACAACAACTCACATGCGGATGCTTTGGCAACCTTGGCCACAGCTCTGAAGTCTGGGTCGAAAAGGACGATCAATGTGGAAACCCTTGCCAAGCCCAGCATCTTTCAAGAGGAAGAGGAAGCTCTAACAACAGAACAGCTGGGCCCATCATGGATGGATCCAATCATCTCTTACCTCGACAAAGATGAACTACCAGAAGATAAGGCTGAAGCTCGGCAAATCAAACATGCATCTCTCAAATATTGGCTGTCACCAAGTAAGGAGCTTTACAGACGTTCCTTTACAGGACCATATTTGCACTGCGTCCATCCGAACCAAGTACAGGGCGTCTTGTTCAAAATCCACGAGGGGATATGTGGAAGCCATATCGGCGAAAGATCAATAGCCCACCGAGCCATTTCACAGGGATACTGGTGGCCGTACATGCAGAAAGATGCGGCCCAGTACGTCCTAAAATGTGTCAAGTGTCAGAGGTTTTCCCCCATCATCCACCAGCCAGCCGAAGATCTCGCAACCATCACCAGTCCATGGCCTTTCACTCAGTGGGGACTGGACATTGTCGGACCCCTGCCCCGAGCTCCGGGCAACAAAAGGTTCCTTATCGTAGCGACCAACTACTTCACCAAATGGGTAGAAGTAAAGCCTTTGTCAACCATCAGGGAAGTCGCCGCCAAAAGGTTCATATGGAAGAACATAGTCATGAGATTCGGGTTGCCCCTTGCTGTCATTTCAGATAACGGCACCCAGTTCAATAGTAATATGTTCAGATCATTTTGCAAAGGGTTGGGGATCAGAAACTATTACTCGACGCCGGCCTACCCCCAATACAATGGGCAAGCCGAGATTTCAAACAAAACCATGCCTAACGGAGTCAAAAAATGACTGGAAAAGGCCAAAGGAAAGTGGACGGAGGAGCTACCTAATGTTTTGTGGTCCTATAGAACAACCTCGAGGAGGTCTACCAGCCAAACCCCGTTTTCTTTGGCATACGGGGTGGAAGCAGTCATCCCTTTGGAGGTCGGACTGCCAACTATCAGATCAGTAGCTTTCAACTTGGGTCTCAACGACCAGACGATTGCAAAAGACCTGGATCTCGTCGAAGAAATAAGGGAAGCCGCTTTGATCAGGCTCACGGAGTATCAGCGACAGCTAAAACGCTCTTACAACTAACGGGTTCGCCCGAGAAACTTTGCTCCAGGCAACCTAGTCTTACAAAAAGTATTAGGAGCAACTAAGATCGCGGCAGATGGCAAGCTCGACCCAAATTGGGAAGGCTCTTACAGAGTGACATCCCAAGTCGGCATTGGCGCATACAGATTAGAGACTATCGAAGAAGGAAGACACTTGCCGCGACCCTGGAATGCAAGCAACTTGAAGAAATTCTACCAGTAGTGCGAAGCCTCGTGCGATGTAACAATTCATCAGATGTGTAAAGCTTTTTTGAAGAATTGATGAAAATGAAGCTGTTAAAAAACAAACATACTCTGAACACTCTGTGAGGCCACAAAAACCAAGTGTAAAAACTTGGTTCTATCCAAGTTGGGCAGGTCGGCCAAAAAAGGTCACAAAAACCAAGTGCAAAAAAAGTTGGGCAAGTCGGCCAAAAAAGGTCACAAAAACCAAGTGTAAAAACTTGGTCCTGTCCAAGTTGGGCAGGTCGGCCAAAGAAGGCCACAAAAACCAAGTGTAAAAACTTGGTCCTGTCCAAGTTGGGTAGGTCAGCCAAAGAAGGCCACAAAAATCAAGTGTAAAAACTTTGTTCTGTCCAAGTTGGGCAGGACGGCCAAAGAAAGCCACAACAAAAATCAAGTGTAAGAACTTGGTTTTGTCCAAGTTGGGCAGGACGGTCAAAAAAGGCCACAACAAAAACCAAGTATAAGAACTTAGTCTTGTCCAAGTTGGGCAGGGTGGCTAAAATGTAAAAACAATTGGTCCCATTCAAGATGGACCTTCCATTCGGAAAATCAGACAAGGCAGATTCAGTGATAAACATCAAGATAAGAGACAAAACGAACTTTTTCATTAAAAACATTGATGGTTACATAAACGACCCATAAAGAAAAAGAAACAGTTATGCCGATTTCTCCCCAAGCTGCGAAGTTGCCTCTGCCAAACCGCCAACAATCTCTTCCACGTCCTTAGGCGGTTCGACAGCGGCTTTAACTTTTCAGCACCCTCCTTCTCAGCAGCAGCTTTTTCAGCCGCGGCCTTTAAGTTAAGCTCTCGTTTGTACAAGGCATTAGCAAGCACTTTCTTTGGGCAAACGACGCCGTCCTCAGTGGTGTCGAAGAAGTCCGGATAAAGACCCCAAACGTCAAAGGCCTTATCCACTTCTGCAATGACGAGGGCACCGTTCCAACCCTGTCGGAAAATGGAGCGGCTGAGGTCCATCATCTTTTCGGCCAATCGATTGGCCCCCTTCTCTTCACCCTTCTTCAGTGTGGCCTCTTCTTCTACCTTTAGCTTGGCCACTTCGGTGTTAAGAGCCTCGACCTCTGCATTGGCGTTATGCAGATCAACGGACTGCACATCGAACTTCTTTTCGAGATCGGTCAGTTCCTTATCTCTCCTTTTGAAATTAGCCTTCATCAGCAGCAGCTCAGTTGACACCTGTTCAGCCTGTTTCCTGAAGGTGATCCGGTCCTTATTGGTGTTGATCCATTCCTCCTTTAAACGGCCGTGCTCTTCGATAAGTTCTTGATGCACCTCGGCGAGCTTCTGGAAGCGGGTCATCGCCTCCAAGGAATTCAGGCAGCCCTACACCAAGAGAAAGTCGTGTTAAAGCAGTGGATCAGAAAAGCCCTTGAAATGGAAAAGATCAAACGTCGACTTACCAATAGTGAATCATAGAAGGCTCCCATAAAAACGGTCGCATCACTGGCCTCACCCAACTTTGCCATATCCTTTTTTTGGAGAACGCTCTTCATGACGCCGAAGGCTACCTCAGTCCGCTCTATCATCGAATCGGCTGTTGAGAGAGGTCGGCCTAGGATATCAGGTGTAATGGTCACAGTTTCGCCAACTTCGTCCACTATTCCTTTTCCTTTCTGCTTTTTGGGCGCTGGAGTGGGTGCGATAGCCTTAGGCCCCCTCTTTTTCTGTTGTCGAGTCTCGGGCCTCTGTTGAACGGGGGGAGTTTCCTCGGTAGGAGTTATGGCCAATTCGGCGGTTGGAGCATCTGCTGAAGTGGCCGCGGCCTACTTCAGCGGCTTGCCGGCAGCGGCGAACATCCTTTCCCTCAAACTCATGCTATTTTCTGCGGTGGGGGACAGGGTGGAATCTTGTGTTGTTGCCAGAACTTTAACCCGATGGTCCGGCACAGTGAATGGCGACGAACTTGAAGCCGAACTGTGGGACCTCGATCGCTCCCCGCGTTGTTCTTCGCCCACGGACTCCAATGGAGGAGCAACTACAACTGTAACCCCGGTAGGGCTGCGGGGCCTCTCGACTGCAACGCCGGTCGAAATCTCCTCAAAATCTCCCTCAGCACCTTCCTTCGCCAATCTTGCAAGGGTACTCTGGGGAACACCCGTGTCGGCAGTGAAGGTCGAGTATCGCAGCGGGTACGCGAGCAAGATATGCGTAACCCGACCGACGTGCCTTAATCTGCCCTCGCCGACGTAGTTCAAAACCTTATTGAGATCGTCGAAGTTGACCAACCAGTCACGCGCCCTCGACCGCTTCTCCCTCTTCTCTGTAAAATGGCGAGGGTAAGGTGAGGTGCATACTACAATTTAAAAGACTCACAGTATAAGAGATCGGCGTCGAACCTATTTCAATGGGCTCTCTAGGGCATTGAATCACTGGTCTATCCTTCTCAAGAACGTCGCCGAACTCCCAGGGACCGGTTACGCAAACCCTCACTTCGTCGACGCCCTTACCGGAGGAAGACAGACACTTCACTAACTCTAAGGACTTCTCTACGGCCCGCAGGTGGACTTTGTAACTACCTCTGACTTTACAAAGTGTGTAGCAATAATCCAGTTCGGCGAGGCCAGGTTCACACCCAGCCGTCGATTTATTTCAAGCATGCCGAAAAAGATCCTATAGACATTCGATGACAACGGGGAGGGTGACACCTTACTTTTTATTATGAACTTATGAAGAAGATGATTAAGGGGAAACCTAAGCCCCCCTTCTACGATGGCAATGATTGGGAACGACACCCTCTTTTTGGTCTCACCCATACGGTAGTCCTCGGTATCGACCAGCTCTAAGCCGATTTCATCCGGAACTTCGAGCTTAGCCCTAAACGCGGCAGGGCCGATGGACCATCTAACATCTTTCAAAGACGAGATGCCATCAGGGGGCAACAGTCAAAAAACAGAAACTAGACTGTAGAGCAAAAGAAGAGTGGGCTCGAAAAACACTTACAGCGGTGAGTGCCGAAACAGCCGACGCACACGTTACTCGAAAGGCAAGGAAAAACCAATTATTTTTTGACTGAATATGGCATCGCTCTTTTATACGTATCAGTGCCGTCAGTTCGTGCGCTGGAAAACGGCAGTAATTATGACGCTTTGCCGAAACGTCGCATCCGCCGTCGATTCGATGACACCCCACAGTAACTCTTTTAAAATCCCCGCCATTTAGGTGGTCGGGTGACCGTTACAGCCCTTGGCTATTTCAGAAGCCAAAACGACACAAAGGCTAGGGGTAATTGTGGGGGAATAACCCTTGGCCCAACCCAATGGGTGAGGCCCAATCTACGCAAATTAAAGTTGGGGCTACTTGGCGGCCCAGATCCAAAATAGAGGGAGGACTGGCCTTAATTGCCGACCACCCTCCCACCGTAGCCCAAACCGCGAGGGGCGGGCCCAAACCGCTAGCTGTCTTCGAGCAATAAATGCAGAGTTAACTTGCATTAAATGCACAAGCAGCTGCCCACTCGACGTCGACGTACATGTCTGGTCAGCCGGAATCCCCCGCGACGGTGCACCAGACCCTGCAAGTAATTAAGCGGCGTCAATGATGATGCCTACCCAGCAGGTCATGAGAGCCTGTTGATAGGCCGAGGCAAAACACACTCCACTGATGACTCTATAAATACCCAAGGCATTGACAGCCAGGTATGGACGAGTTAACCCCAAGTGTTCACAACTTTCATTCATTTTTATCTCGATTAAGCTTGCTGACTTAATCTTCGGAGTGTGATCGACCCACTAAGGGTCGACCCATTCTAACCTTCTTGTCTTGCAGAAAAAGTTTGGGCTCATCCATTTGGGGCTTGAGAGTTCGGCCCAGCCTTCTCGAAAAATCCCACTTACAAGTAGTATATTGCATCCACAACAAGCGCAAAACATCCAATTGCGACGAAAACGCGGTAGGTAGACATGTCTTTGATGGAGATTATCATCATGTTTTCTGTCAGTATCATATTTGTCGACCCACAAAAAAGAATGTCTATGGTTATACCTTTAGGACAACGGAAGAAATACCTCCCGTAGTTATCTTCAGTACAAGCCATAAATATTCGCATTTGGCCAGTACCACATGCACACATTGGCCCTCGTTTGTGCTCCATAAGGGATAGCTGCTATCAAAAAATACATGATATAATCTTACAAAACCCAGATCACACTAAGTGCGTGGCTAACAAATAAAATACTAAATACAGTCCCAAAACCATCTAATCATTTAGAAGTACCATAAATATAATAAAAATATCCCCAAAAGTGTCATTGGCATCAATACAAATAGAAATACATAGCCACCCAATTATACATTGTTATTGCAAGTTGCCCATATAGAGTTAGATATATTATTTCGAAGCTTCGCCATGTAGGCTATTTGTGCTTAAGACAAGTCAGGAACTATTTATTGTGTCACCCCTCCCCCCTCATCATCCTGATATTGATTAAAAATCTTATCCATTTGTGCTTGCATGCGAATCCAGTTGTGAATAGCACAACATGCAGTTACAATAGGTACTTGGCGTACAGGCTTGTAATTAGGCATAAGTTTAAGAAGTGGAAACCGAGCTTTTAGAACTCCAAAACATTTTCAATCACATTCCTTAAAGAAGAGTGCCTGTGGTTAAATAATTCTTTACGACCTCGTGGAGTTCAACTTTTACCATGATAGTCATGCAAGTGATATCGTTCTGACCGGTAAAGGGATAGGAACCCAGGCATATTGGTGTGCCTCACGTCAACAACATAGTACTTACCTAGATCATACAAATAAATATATGTTAATTGATATAAATAAATATGTAAGCCGACGTGGTCACAAAATTGAGTCCCATCTATTGAAGTCCACAAATAGTAACCTTGTGGCGGGTGTGGAAATGCCGATGAGTCTCTCGTAATTGCTTCTAAGAATACCCTTGAATCATTACCACTACCTTCCCAACCAGTATAAAAAAATGTAAACTTCATATCAAACGAACATACTACCATGACATTTTGGGTTATGTTAACTTTTCTGCCTCGAAATGCTGTTTGCTTTGTAGCAGGTGCCCATGCAGCTATGTGAGTCCCATCTATTGCCTCGATACAATCCTACATAACAACTATATTTATTATAACTATATAAAGTCTTTAACACGTGAATAAATCTTTTTAAAATCTTTGCACTTACCTTGAACCATGGGTAATATTTGGGGTTGTGCAATATCTCAGGTGGTATTGCATTCGGGTTTGGAGGTTGGATCACAATTCTCCCCAAATTAGCTAGTGCACGCATCATTAATTTGAAGTGTCGATTAATTGTCTCACTTGAGTGTTGGAACCTATCAACTGCTGCTCTATACCTTTTGTTATGACCTATGATGAAAAGGAATGTAGCTAACGACTCCTCAATTGCCAAGTGCATGTGGTTCCATTCAACTAGGTTTCGGTTCACCAACTCGGTTGCTAGTGTGGTAAATGTACGTGCATCCATACGAAGCATATCATAGATTGTCGTAGGATGGCCATGTATTAATCCTAGTGTGTACTCATACCCGGACAAGGGAGATGTCCTTTAGGGTTGCTTTCCTATAAAGTCAGGAAAATTAGAGGCTATTTGTTGTGCCATTACGAAATCAAGCATGTCATCAACCATCTCACTATCCTCGCTTGACTCATTGCTATCATGTCTACCTCTACTTGATGATATTGTATCTATTCATAACAACAATTAGTAATTTACACATTTATTAATATAACCTAACAGCAGTAAATCGCATGAGGTAGCAATAACATGATTATGACAAAATGAACCTGTTCATTCACTATGTGCAGTACCACATAAATGCTGACATGCGTAATGGGTAGTAGGAATTGCTACAATATGAAACTAATGACCTACTCCTTGCTATCCTTTAACAATGACTATGATGGAGGAGTATCATGAGTGCAGCCATTAATAGAACATGGACTTGCTAGCTGGAGTGCCATTAAGAAATCAAATATAGATAGACGTTCATTCACTATGTGCAGTAGCACATAAATGCTATCTACCCATTTAATACCCATGAAGTGGCTGCACATGAATTAAATATGAAGTGGTTGCTAATAAAATGGCTATCTACCCATTTAAGACCTTAAGTACTAAAAGTTAAATGGATATTGAAAGAGATGCAGGTATTTTCTGCAATTTCTTTATATAGATATTGAATTTGACCCATTAGGATGCAAAACTTAAAAAGGGAAAATCTTTGGATATAGCATAAACCACATTGTGGATAGGATATTTCATTAACAATTTCACATAGAAAGAGTCGATAACATATGACAAAATTTGGATGAGTATATCACCAGTTCATCTCATAGCCACCCACACATGGTGTGCTAGCACATAGTGCATTCCTAATATACTAGTAATAAGCATCCATAAATGGCACAGAGTGTACCATCAATTACATAACACAACACAGTAGCTGGAAACCAAGAAGTCCACAAAACAACAACTAAAACTAACACAAGACCATCACAGAACCATAGAACCACATCTTAGTTGCTTCATTAGAGAGACTCCACCCAAAACCTCCTTGCATGCATAGGCATCTTCATGAAAATATTTTGCCATTCACTATCCATGAAATGCTGATATGCCTTCACATAGTGCTCAGTGTCCAACCCATCCATTACACTCACCAATTCTATACACTCGTCAGTCGAGTATGGATCAGTTTGTGAGCTAGAAACTTCATTGGTGGTGTTGCGTTTCTTTTTATAATACTCAGCACGTGTTATTGAGGCAAATATCCATGCCTCAAATGCACTCTCCATTTTAGATGATTTCTTGGACTTTCTACCCTCAATGCTTGAACTTTCTCGATGGCAACGCTCCCCTAACGTGGTATTACCAGTCATGATATCAAGTTCTTCATGCAATCCTGTTTTAGGGTTAACATGAACACCTGCATTCATGAAATGCTCCTCCATCTCTCGCTCCTCGTCAGAGGTTGGTGCACATTGGGTCGAGGCACAGGACGGTGCACTAGTGGCAAATAATTTGTTAAAAATGTCGCCTAACAGGGTGTAGTGCTGCAGTCCCTTCTTTTTATATTGTTTGGCATTTGGGTGGCTTTAGAAATAGTTAAAATTGGTCAGTAATATAATGACATAGTTCTAAGAGGTAACAACAACTAAATAACAAGTATAGTGGTAAGATTACCTTAAGGTATGAATGCCAAACATCATCAGTTGTAGTGACCGGATTTGTCGATGCATCCCATCCAAAATTAGTATGGTCAATAAGTTGGGCAAATTCTCTGTGCTTACGCTTCAACCTATTGAATTTTTGTTTGAGCTTGTTCAGTGTGTATCGAATTCCTATATGCTTGAACAATGCATCGTCAAACATTTACCACGTCCTTGCACGGAAGGTCGATGTTTGCATATCATTCTTTTCTATCTCTTGTATCGTTAGCATAATGAAGGCTTCCTCAACCTTCAGGGGCCATTGTTTGGCATCATCACCATCATCCACTCCAATTGCCATCTATCAATAAATTGTCACACATATACTAGTCTTAAAGTATAGAAATCCTAGGCAGTGTTAAGTCTAGTATGCTGTGTTAAGTGTAGTGGTCTTGATACATAATAGCTTATTTCAGTTTATGGTTCTACCTTTTGAGTCCTATTGCTACAAAGGCATATCATAAAAATAATATTCAAAACAAAATAGAGTACAACAAAATAGGAGTAACCATCTCATAAATGGCAATAATCATCTCATAAATTTTGTCTCACAAACTCCATTCCCGTGCAATTTGGGTTACAGAAGAATAAATCAAAAATCATATAAAAAATATATGAAACATGCAATTTTTGAAATCAAAATAAATATCCAGTTTGAAAACCTAACTTCATACCTCAAAATGTTGTAGTAATCTAGCAGATTAGCAACTCCAAACCCAGAATAACAAAAACTATAGCTTTCAAAACCCAAATCACAATAATATGCAAAAACCCTAATCACAAATCATGAAAATAGGTACATACTTATAGATCGGTGTTCAAAAATAGATATTCATACCTCAATTGCTTTGAAAACCTTTGGGGGAAACTCAGATGACTCGCACGAAGAGGAGTCACAAAACACCGCTCGTCATTTCCTCTTCCTCAGTGATGTTGCCGTCGCTACGGCTTTGGAGATCTCCACGGTGACCTTGCAGAGGTCTGCAAATCAGTTGCTCTGTGGGTGGGGATTTATGGACGAAGAGGAGGAGTGGTAGGTTTGATTGTCAGAGGAACGTTGGTTTGAAATGAATGCACAATAGATACAGATAGATATAAAGCATTAAGTGCACAGTAAAAGCTAGTGTGGTCTCTGTGTTTTCAAATATCTCTGGAAAGTGGTTCTTAAATCAATGAGAACATCTTTTCGATGGTACTTGAGTTTCCTTTCTTTTTAAGTTTGGTTTTTCAAACCAAACTAGTGAAACCAGTTACCAAATATGGTCCTAGGGACCAAAACAATCAAACCGGAACCTGGGACCATAACCAGATAGACCCTAAACAACTCAAATGTTTCTATTGTTGTGTTGGATCCACAATTAGTCCTATGGATCCTTAGGATTGGTGTATTCTTTTATATCCTGTAGTTTCCATGGATCAAGTTAAGTATCACAACTTTTTTTACCCACTTTTCAATGATCTCTTCCTTCTCTTTGAGATCGAACATCAATTGTAACGATTTGATAGACGGCTTATTAGGATAGATGTAGATGAATAATACCCCCTAGAAACGTATAGGAAGTTTTCCTCTCGTATGGCTCATGATTGTGGGTCCTTCTATATCCATTAATTCTCTGAAGACTATTCTTTCTGAGAAAGAGAGAGAGATTTCCCAGAAGGTAAGGCCACCCTTCTACTTCAAAATTCCTCATGCTGTTATGGTGTTTTTCCCCCTCCCCCCCATAATTTCTGCACATTTAGGTATGACAGTCGATTTTCATTATCCACTGCTCAGTGACAACCCGCAACCCGAAGCAGAACTTCAACAGCTAGCTGGTTATGAATTGCAAAACTTTTTCGTTACTTGGAAACAGATATGAAGCATGAGGATCGAAGAAACCACATTCTAGGCCTTCAAAACGGAGAAAACGTACAGCTCCCAAATTTTAACTACATATTGGGCCTTTCGGGATAATATTTTTACTTTCTCGCGCTCCCTCTCACCGTCAGTTTTGTGTGTATATATATATACAATTATACATGTCGAATTGGAAAATGATTTTGTAAACGTCAACAGTAATTGTTCCTCAACCGCTATAATATCTCTGGGCAGGGATTTTGAAGTTGAGTAAACCTCAGTTGATGTCCATCAAATGGCTGCTCGATGATTCCTTTTATTTAATCTTTCATTGTTTGTGTTGGTACAGTACTTTGATTCATAATTAGTTTCAAATTTTGAATCTATACCACATTACTCCTTCACTTTATTTGAAATCTGAATTTTTAATTAAAAAAATCAAGAAAAAAAATGTGAACAAAAATTTGTACACTTTTTTTTATATATTTTTTTTTCTATTGAAAATTTAAGTTTTAAGCAGAGCCTTATTCTCCATTTTATACGGTTAGGATTCAACATTTTGTACCCTTAGTATTCAACATTAGACCAGTTTTCTATAGGAATTTGTTGATCAACGTAAGTAGAAAATGTAGACCTTAGGATTCAACATTTTGTTGTACCCTTTCTTTTTGGTGGATTGTGGGTTGAGAGGATGAGAGAAACAATTGTGGAAGGTTCACTTTTTGGTGAACACACACCCCCCCCCCCCCCCCCCCCCCCCCCCCCCCACCCCCCCCCCCCCCCCCCCCCCCACAGAGAAACGTAATAGATCAATTGTGATGGTTCTATAAACAGGATTCAATCATGATGGTGACTCCCCACCCCCACGTAATAGATCAATCATGATGGTTCTATAAACATAATCCTGATGAGATGAGGTTTTCATCCTCCCACGTCAGGTGAAATCTTGGGTTTGGTTGGGCTCACTTATGGGCCCAGAAAAAAAATGGGCCATTGTCCATTAAATTATAAGAGGCCCAGAGAACCTATGGACTTGGCCCACTTCATGCCTGTAACTAATTGTCCCTGGAGAGTGGGGACACCTTTTCAGTATGATGTCAAATTCCAGTCTCCATTATATGAGTTGTTGTTGTTGTTGGTTCTTGATTTTCCCCCAAAGGGGAAGTAAAAAAAGAGTGATGAAGAAATTGCACTGGTGCTGGTGGGGGTCTCTGAATCTAATAGACTACTGGTGGTGATGTCCTTTTAGGGGAAATGCATGGCTAGCTTTTCTCCAATAATTCATTCTTGGTTAATTTAATGATCTCCTCTCCTGGTACTGTTATATATATATATATATATATGTCAGAGCTGTCAGAAATATATAGAGCTCATAATTCAAGTGTCACCCCTGAAAAGGTTGTAACCATTTTACTCAGTGATAATAGACAACCCACATGAAGGGCAGTTAATGAAAGCACATAAACAAATAAAGGCAGATTGTAGGAAGCAAGGAAGGAAGGAAGAAACTGAATTATTTTAGGCATTTCTCCATGTCGGTGTAAAATGCAGAGAGTAGCTCCTATATACGTATCCCTGAAGAGCAAGAACTATATATATAGAATAATAATTATACATAACAATAATAGCTAAGCAAAAAAAAAAAAAAAAACTTTATAACAGTAATAAACATACGTACAATGGTACAAACAATCTATCTATATACATAGCCAACTTTATCTTTTTGGATGAAAACAGGGTTTAAATGTGGTTGGTTGAGGACTTGGAGTGTAATGTGAGGTGTGGACTCAAGAGTTGGGGAGACAGAACCCCATCTCATCCTTACGACCGTCATAGAAAAACCACTATAGAGAAGGTTCCCTTCTGGCCCTTACCTATGCCGTGAATCTCGTTTCCTGCTTACCTTTCAGGGTTTCCATGCACGACTTTGTACTTCTCTTGTCTATATTTTTTACATATATTACATCTAATCGTAAAATATTAAATTACTTTCGAAAGTCACTTTTTTAAATAATTTTTTAAAAAAGTGTGTTAGATATTTTTAAATTATTTTTTTTATAATTAATCAAATACAATTTAAAAAAATTATAAATTTAAATTATAAACTACTAAATAAGTTGAGTCTAAATACTTTTTTAGAGCGAGTGTGTGTCAAGCACTTCATGAAAGAATAGGGTATAGCTGATATCTTCTATCTCTCCAAGCTGGACCTCTAAGCAGAGCTATGTGCAGTAAGACCCTTTTTACTTTAACATATTTAGAGTTCAATTAACTTCAATGTTCACTGATTATACTGTACAAAAGCACTAAAAGATAACGAAAGATATAATCAGATTAGAGAGGCGTGAGATGTTTGGCTTCCATGATGTAATGATCACCTCTTTTTCTTCCCATGCAATGATTCACACTTCCCCACTTACATATTTTCTAGTGACAAGTACTCTAGTGGAAAATATAATACATTTTGACCACTTTTAGCTTCTTTCCTTTTCGTTGTTTTTTTAGTGTTTATGTTGGTTGAGAAAGAATGCAAGTGCTTGATAGGAGTAAAAACAACTGTATCTCTAAACAAACTCTGAAACAACTTAATTTGTGCTATCTAATGTAGGAATCCTATGTGATGAGACATGGTTGTTATTAGATGAAAATGGTTAAGAGTTGGTTGGTAATGTAGTTGTGTGACATGTAACATTGCTTTTAGAAGATGCTTTCTATGTCAGGAATCAATATGTTAAGCAAGCTTAATTAGGTCTGCGAAAGGCTTTAAGTTGGGCCAAACGTATACTTCAAACAGAGGCTATGTTTGCTTGACTTAATAGTATGCTTAACCTTGACACACAAGATCAATTAACTGAGGGTAATTAAGACAAACATTGAAATAAATAGCCAAAAGAGAAGTTAGGAATAGGAAGAGAGAGAGAGAGAGAGAGAGAGAGAGAGAGAGAGAGAGAGAGAGAGAGCGAGAGAGAACTTGAACAGCTAATTGCCCGAAAACTTGTCCAACCCCAACTAGCTAGGACCTGGATGCTCAAATTCATATATGCTAATATGAGGCCCTTGAAGCAGAAGACAGCACCAAATGAGTCAAATGATGATACGAAAGTTTAAAGGGGAGGAAAGGAGTAGAGGGAGTGGGGAAGGGAGAATAGGCTAGGTCGTGCTACGTACGTACGTACATTTAATCCCCTCCTCCCACTAATGTTTATCCTAAAGTTGGAAGGACGGAATGGAAGAGGATTGATTGAACCCCACCTTATAATGGTGCAATTAGAGAGTGCCTGGCCCACACCGAAGAAAATTATTCTGTGGCTACTTTTTCCTTAGAGAGTAATATATTACACAGAGCTTTCCAACTCCATAGCTAGCTAGCTAGCTAAGATCAGATATTGTTGAATCTCCTGGACGTCGACCTCGGTGGCTCCATTATCAACATCAACTCTCTCTCTTCGCTCTCTCTCTCTCTCTCTCTCTCTCTCTCTCGTGTGAGTCTGTGTTAGTTATGCGCTACATATGACGAAGGCACAAACTACTAACACCAATTAGCTAGGGGAAAGGACTTAGCTGCATACATATATGATATATCCTTACGTGCAAGTGAACAATAGTATCATCTCTATTATTCAAGCTAATAGTTGTAGGGCATAACATTAAAACCAACCTTCATTGAGCAAAATCAGATGTCCATGTAACTTATAACCATTTGCACTGCCTACACATAAGAAACTATATATATATATATACTATTCTTTTACACTGCTTGGAACTTGAATTTTTAGAAAAAAATAATAAAGAAAAAAGAAAAATGTGAAAAAAAAAATAATAAAAATAATTTTCATTTTTATTCACTTTTTCATCACATTTTTTTTTCTCACCAAAAATTTGAGCTCCAAGTGAAGCATTAGAGAATTTATGAAACATTATTTAGTGTTTTATGTCATTTTTACTCCTCCTCTTACATGAGAGTGGGTCTCTAAACTATTAAGTGAGAAAACAATAAACAGATGGTGCTTTAAGAACATTAAATAATTTCTTACGATTTATATAAAAAATTATTAAAATAATAAAAAATAACATTATTATTACCAAGAGTCATTGTAAAAAGCAACATATATCATTCAACCCCATCATTAATTATACTTTAACCGAAGAGAAAAAACAAGGTAAACTACGTGCCTATCATACGCGCGCATCCTCACCAGTTGATCCAATATTATACAGGATTCTCTTTCTCTCTTCTTGGATGCTTTATTAAGAAGTGTAGGGACCGTGTCTTGTGTGAAAACTAATGGTTGGTGGATCCATCGAAAGAGATGTGCATCATGTCCTGTCATTGTCTTTAGATACACTAACATCTAATTTATGCAGTACTACAACTTAACTGAGAATAAGCATAGAATAATCCCATGATTAGCTTAAAAAGAAAAGCAAAGCACTTCATTAGTGAGTTTATTCTCCACCTTTCCTTCTTTGCCCCAGACCTTTGACGACCATGTGCATACCTAACACGATATATCGTTCAATTGGCCTGTTGAGTGCCATGGCAATATTTTATTACTAAACGGAATCATTCCATTTGCTTCCTTGCCCTCTTTTTGAAACCCATATATACATATATATACATATATATATTATGAAAAATTTATTTTGTCCTTCAAGAACATCACACTACCAACAGTGAGTTTCAAATGCACTTATCGTACATATCTAAGCAAAGATAAAACTTACTGTTTTATGAAAGAAGGATGAAGTGGGTGTGTGGTGCTCACAGAATAATTTCTCCTCTCCGTGTGTACTTACTTTCCCAGCATGGGAATCTATAGAAGAGATCACTTACAAATCTCACTAGCAAGGCATCTTGTATCTGTCATTGATGACCAGTAATGGCACTGGGATCTTTCTTTCACGTCAACTTTCACATATATATATATATATATGTGTGTGTGTGTGTGTGTGTGTGTGTAATGCTTGTAAGCAAAAGTTCTCTTTTTAGTAGTGGCAACTAGCATAAGCCGATTCAATCTTGCTAGGGTACCAAAACCATATCACAAAATATTCCTTAAGTGGAAAAAAGCTCTCTCTCTCTCTCTCTCTCTCTCTCTCTCTGTGAAAGTGACATATAAAGCATTGCTGATGCTTGATGTGGTAGCACAATGGCATGACTAAGCGTTAGTTATGTCTTGTCTCCATTACCTGGCTAGCTTGATATATAGTGCTGAAAAGTTTTCTCTTCGTTTAATTAGTGTCTCTACTTATTATGTTCTGGTCAGAATTCACACCGTACCTTTTATTTGGAAGGCGTTTATATTTCGGTTGGTCCAAATAATGAACTGATTGCGTGACTAAACTTACCTTTTTCACCTTTAGTCAATTGTATTATGATCATATGTCTGTAATATTTCTAAATATTTTAAGCGATGCATTTTCTTTTTCCTCCCCTTTTCATTGAAAGTAACTATGCTTAGAATGGTATAATTCTTAAAGTTATTAGGTTTTATTTACAATATTGAAGGAAGAACTGGCCGGAGGTGATCCTATATTTGCGCGCTTGTTGTACTGCTAGAGGGTGTGATCGATGTTGCATTTGAAAGCAAAGTTTTATCTCAAATGTACAGTTGGTACAATTTAAATTTTAGATTTTAGTGTCTTCCCAGGCAATTCTAGCTAGGCATCTTAAATCAAGAAACAGGGTCTTGAGAATAGGGTTTGACAGTTGCACTACTAATCATGTAATTAATATCACACAATGTGCTTGGTTTCAGTGAAAGAAAGTTAATTATATCCGATGCAGGAATTAATAATTACCATAAGCCGTGCCAGGTGATTACGCCAAATTAAAGATGATATTGGAACCCTGTTCATCATCAATTCAATCATCCTCATATACATGTGCATGGTAATGAATATATATATATATATATGTATATCTCTATCGCATCCTTTACAACACACACACAATGATTTCTCACATCAGTGTCTTCATAGCCGGCCAGCATGGTGAGATAACCTTATGTAATACAAAGACACACATGCATATGCATATGCATATATATGTATATATACGAATCAAAAGAAATTCCATAAATCACTGAAAATTTGGAAAAACCCAAATTAAAAGTTACAGTGAATGAGGACCCCAGCAAGCAAAACCCAAAGAGCTTCAAGTTGAAGAGTTACAGTTGAAAGAGGTGGTTCTTAAGGGGGCCATCGAGCAGTGTAAACAAATCATGCAGTAGTAATAAAAACAATATTGACGGTACTGTTATTAAAGAGAGAGTCCGTACTGTAATAATTAAATCAGAACTGAGAAAGGCTGCAGTGATGGCAATAGTAGCCAGCCAGCCCAGCCAGCCAGCCAAGGAATCACAAATCCCCAGATTCCAAAAGTTTTCTTTTTTTTTTAAAAAAAATGGGGAGGAGGTTGGGGTGGCAGGCTTGGCTAGCCACACGATTTTGATAAAAGGAAATCAAAAACCCCCCCATTCTGGTCGGCTTTGGGAGGTAGTTGACCCGACAAAAGCTGCACAGCCTCACATGGCTGGGAGGGTTTCCTTGCATGGCTCCACCGCAGCTGCCTGCCCCCTTCACTCATTTTCTGCCTTTTTATTTGTACTAATTAATCCGTACATTCATATACTAAAAAAATAAATAAATGAATAAAGAAGAAAATTTTAAAAAATTAGTAGATCTACTAAACCTCCTAATAGAATTCCATGTGAAGTGAGAGTCTCGTGCATTAGTTAAGGCCTTTCATAGATGTGTATTTGTCTTAGATTGGTATGATATTAGTTTCGAAGACATTAACTCAGGGAGGTGTTTGGAGTCTTTGGACTGAAAGCTTAGTTGTAGATCACTGAACTTAATCCTTCTTTAACATTATATTTATTTTTGAATAATTTTATACAAACAAAAAAAATTATACCGAATTTATTATATAGTTAAATAAGAATCATTCACTTTGAAGGAACTCTTAATTATAATAATGCTCTTGTCATATTATTTTGGTAGAATTTTTGTACAATTTTTTTAAAAGAATAGTATTTTTCTTTTTAAGAATTGAGAGAGAGATAGGGAGAGAAATATATACATGCTGTTGCTAAATTAATTTGTTTTTCTGTCAATTAGCAAAGCAACGGGGCAGCGCTGCCAACTTATTAACGCTTGATGATGATAAAACCTTTTACTCGAATACCTTAATGAGAGTGTAAAGTTCACGGACATTAATGCCTAAACCTCTGGTCCAGATTCATTGTGAAGCATCATAGTTGCTGCTTCGGAAACGTAGCAGTCTCTTGTTAATTTATCGAAGTGGTTGGCCAAACAAGTGTTTATAATCAAAGCTTAACTTTAATCGGAGCATAATAATGCCGGAACGCCATGGTTTATGGCATGTGAAAATCTCCGGCTTTCGCGGTTAGTGGCCTAATCAGCATGCTAATGAAATTTGGTCTCTCTTTATATACTTCTTTTTTATGAAAATTTTAATTAATTTGTATCAGACTGTTAGGGTAATAAAAAAAATCCACAACCTTTTTTTGGAGAAAGAGGGGAGGAGGAATAGGATAGAAACATTGTATGCTATAAGAAGGATGGAAAAATGGAATTAGCATTAAAATAAAGATAACCCCAGTAAAAAATGAGTTTAGTTTTGATCTACTGACCAGAGTTTTTAACACAAGGGGAGCATCAAAATGTAACATTTGCATTTTATGAGTTCATGCACAACATGAAAAAATAAGACTTGTTGACACATGTTACATTTTCATGCCTGATTGTATAAAAAAATCCTGCATTATTAGGGGATCAAAATTAAACTTGTATAATTATAGAAAAATTATGTCTATCTTTACCCAAAAAATACCTCCAAACGTTAGGGCAGTTGTCCAAAATGATAAATATTTTATTTTGAAATAAAAGGAGTACACATAATCACATCATTTTGTATAGCACTACTCTAAAATTTAATTGCTATAGGCATGTAACTTGTCTTTAATACACGCACAAAAAGCAAAGAAATAATATTTATCCAAAGAAGGGCATTACATGAGTAGCCCAAACAAGTCCTCATCCTTTATTGTTGATGCTGATTCCAATTGAAGGTACATAAGATGAAAATCACATATATAGAAAACAACACGAATTAAGCACATAATCAAATAGAAAAATGTTATTCTTTCAAAAAATTTGTAGAGAAAACGCAATTAAAATAATGTAATAGTGTCATTACTACAATCACATTATTGTAGTAATAAATTATGTATAATTTTTTTATGTTTATATAGTATTACCCAATCAAAAATTATCGTACAGTATAACATGTTATCAAATAGAAGGACTGATGATTTTTTTTGTTGTTACAGTGTGGCTCTAGAGGATGCAGAAAATCAATACAGAATAGTGTGACAAGACTTAATCTTATTATTATAAAACAAAATACTTATCAATTGGCTTAAATTTTTTATTTTAAAAAAATCTCTATCACAGCATTTACCATTGCAGTCCTAGCAATTGTCAAGATAATTTTTCCCGTAAATGAACATAAATGCCCTTTAGAGATAGTTTTGCCAATTCACCATAGATTATCCGAGTTTTTGCCTAAACTAATGTTGTTTTTAAACTTAATTATCAAATAGTAATTTAAATTTGATAAATAAGTTTGAAACTACTTGTATCTAATACTTAAGTTTAAAAACAACTCTGATTTGTAAAAAACTCTATATTATCCTTGCCAAAAGCCAGGACTGCCCTAACAATAGATCAATCATTTACAATGTATAATCATGATAAAAACTTCTTTAAGTTGATATGAGCTCTCATTAGTAGACATCAAAGAGATTAACTTAACCTAACCCAACAATTTCATTAGAAAAATATAATATATATACATGTATATATATTTTAGAGAGAGAGAGAGAGAGAGAGAGAGAGAGAGAGAGCATTATTATGACTAAACAATGTGAATTTAGGTGGAATCTGAGGTGAATTTGGGAGGAATTTAAGGGGGGAGGCTGGGGGTAGAAGAATAATGTCTGCTAAGAGCAAAGCACGCCTTATATTTTGTGTATCTATTAACATTTTTAAACTCTCTCCAGTCTATTATATGTCGGCTTGTTGTTGTTAGCCTTTAACGTGTAAGTAACAATACTAACCCCCTATAACACACGCACATACAAAAATAAATAAATAAACAATTACAAATCTGCTTCAAGCTTTCTTTGTCGTTTGATTTTCCGGCTAGTCGTCAAATTCTCCACCGCCCGATCTCCGGCCGATCCTCCCTACTGTCCCTTTCTCGTAGCTCTCCGTCTTGGGTACCTGAATTCCGTAATAGCTGCCATTCTCCGCCAAGTATCGCCTGCGATCGTACGGAAACCTCCTGGGAGTTACAGTGGCCGAGCCGTACAAGAGTTGTGATTTGTCGAAGCAGGAGGAAATTTGGTGGGAGGTGGTTTCCGCCGTTTTTTTTCCCGAGATTTTGAGGAGTTGATGTTTGGTTGAAAGGAAAACCTCTGTTCCTGCTCTGTTAATCGCAGCACTATGCAAATTCAACCTATATACTCAGTAAAGCTCCTCAACACAGAAGAGAACTAGCTGAAAAGAGACAAGTTCTAGGTCAAACTTGAGATTTTGATGGTTTCTTCGATTCAATGTGAAATGGGCAAGTTCTTTACTGGGCAGTAAAGGTGTAAATTGGGTACAAATTAAAAAAGTCAATGGTTTTGGGGGGCAGTGTGTTGCTGAAAAGGAACGAGACTGAAGAAGCTGGTGCCTGAATTTGTCAACATGAAAGCTCCATCAAATGGTTATCTGGCAAGTTCAGGAGAAGGTGTGTGGCGTACTATTAGTTTTTAATTTCCATTTCCGTTTCTTTTCATTGTCTATGTTATCTTATGTAGATGTAGCTGTTTGTTTGAACTTTTTTTTGTTTTTTGTTTTTTTTTTTTTCTATAAATTAGCCTTTTCAGTCCTATTGAATTAGGTGAAGCATCATTATCTTTGCATTTGAGTGCTGATCAAGCGCTCACTGCTCAGATATTGTTAAATATCTGAATTGCAAGTCATTTCTAGTTTTAATATATTGATATCAGTTTGTGTCAAGGAGCAACCTTTTCTTCTCAAAAAATTGAACTTTGGTCTGTGTGAATCAACCTATACCTGGTGAACTGAAGATTGTTGAGGAAGAAGATATCATGGAAATGGGGAATAAAAATGATTGCTTTAATTCCAAATTTCAGACTCTCTCTCACTCTCTCTCTCTCTCTCTCTGTATGGGTGGGTGTTTAAAAGTAAAAACATTACAAAGCGCCTGTTTTTTATGACAAACTTTTACTAATTTCTGAATGAGTTCAACTTTTGCCAAGTCCAGACCTGCACTGCAATGATTACAAAATTTGAAACCAAATTCAGGTAGCCCATAGTTTCCATTCCATATCCTGCATTTCTTGTTCATAAACTCAAAATTTTTCTGATTACCTTTTAGCCAGCAGTGAAATTGCTAAACCTGCGTCTTTTATTTTTTATTAGATAATTAGGTTTTATTTTTATGGCCATTTTCCCCTTCTCAGATCTAAGCTAAATTTGATTTAAACACCCTGTACATATCTCCGGTCAATAATCACTATACTGGGTAATGATGAAAAATTGCAGTTCCAAAACCCAATTAAAGAATATAGATTCCTTTTACATAGTTTTGACATTTTCTTCTCACTGGTTTTCCAACTTTGTTTTGTTTGTCATTGAAAATCCAAATATGGTGTGCAGGTTGTGTAATCGGCTGCTTTTCATGATTAAGGCTATTAAGTTGTGATAGCTGCTTTATTTGTGCATGCCGTTGTGTTTTAGTGATAGCAGTGAATATGATTTAGCTTCAATTGGCAAAATAAAGAAATACAAAAAGCTTATTTGCAAGTAACCTCGAATAAGTTTGCCCTATTGGTGGGTGAGAAGAAAATGAAGAAAGCAAAGAACATGATAGCTAATATGTAATGGTCAAATGAGAAGTGTGGATATCTGAAAAGGTTGAGAAATTGTGGGTTTCCACACTATTGATGAATGCACATCCTAATAGGAGAGACAGATCATATAGTAGTGTTAATCTGTTTAACTCTCTTACCTCTCAATATGATTTTATCCTTAACTATTGATGATTTGCTTTGGATTTGCTTGAGCTTGGCAACTATGATTATGGTTTCGTCCAACAACTCTAATGTTTCAATGTAAGAAGACACCACTCTAGGATATTTTTTTCTGAAAGGGTCTCAACTTTCAAGAGCTTGTGTGGCCCTGCTGCCCTGGTTGACCATGCGTTCTTCCTGTGTGGCTTTGGTCGGCCATGTATAAGCAAGTGTTCTTATAGCTTCCTATTTGTGGCTAGTGTGATTCTGATTGTAGAAAGTTCCTTTGAATTTCTCTCTCACTCATCACCACGAAACTGTTACTTGCCCCTACCCCAAAGATTTATCTTGAACTGAAGATCAAGAACGTATTTTTGAACTTAAAGGACTTCCTCTTGTGGCCCTTCAATGGGTTTCATGTAATGTTGCATAGGTTTTATGACTTCTAACATTCATTATGTAGTTCTTGAGTTTTGGGACTTGATGTCATTTTTACACTGCCCTCATCTGGATTGAAACAGGGGAAAGGAAGGTTATTAATTCAGAGTTATGGCATGCTTGTGCCGGGCCGCTTGTTTCTTTGCCTCCTGTTGGAAGTCTTGTGGTATACTTCCCTCAAGGTCACAGTGAGCAAGTATGTTGTTCCTCTCTTTTGATCTGTAAACGTAAAAAATTCTAATTTGGGGTTCCTAATGGAAGTTTTTTCGACAATTATAACTCTCAGGTTGCAGCATCAATGCAAAAGGAGACTGACGGCATCCCAAGCTATCCTAACCTTCCTTCCAAATTGATATGCATGCTTCATAATGTCACTTTACATGTATGAAAACTTCCACCATTTGACAAAGCTGTTTCTTAGAACTATTTTCCTGTTAAAAAATCTTTTATTTGTTGATTAGGAAAAATATTGTTTCTGTGCTGCTTTGCTCTTTGCCACCTATTTACATTGCCAATGCCCAAACCATTTAAATAAAATCCTAAAATTTAGGTTTCCTCCTTGTTATCTTTTTCTTGTATCTGAACAAACACTTTCACTAAAGTGGGCATTTAGTTTAGATGGACAGTCTTGCATATTTTGGATTGACTTACCCAGGTAGACTAGTATTGAACAATCTGAGTCGCAGGTCACATGCATTACAGGTGCAATGACATAATCTTTTGATGGTCCAAAGATACAAACTTTTTATGGTCTGCTGAATTGGTAACTTGTGTATTCTATTTTGGATCAGGCTGATCCAGAAACTGATGAGGTCTATGCGCAGATGACTCTTCAACCTGTAAGCAAAGTAGGTTGGCTTATTATCCACTTCAATCCGCTGTCTTTACTTGCAACATCGTTTTTCTTTTCTTTTATTATTATTTTTTTTTGGGGGGTGGGGGTGGAGTGCTGGTAGTGGTTACATCAACCTATCTAAAATAGCATTTGGAATGTTTATATTACAGTATGACCAAGAAGCATTACTTGTATCTGATATTGGCCTCAAGCAAAACAGGCAACCTTCTGAATTTTTCTGCAAAACTCTTACGGCTAGTGACACAAGCACTCATGGTGGATTTTCTGTACCTCGTCGAGCCGCTGAGAAAATCTTCCCATCTCTAGTATGTCAAACAATTTCAAATTTTTTTTGTGAATATTAAAAAATGAGCATTATATGGTGCAATGGTGTTTCCCTCTTCCATTGCTTACCAGGAAGTTGTGGTAGGATTTTTCAATGCAACCCCCTGCTCAGGAGCTAGTAGCTAAAGATTTGCATGACCAGATGTGGACCTTCAGACATATTTATCGAGGTACCCCCTCCCTTTAAAAATCTTTTCTTTCCCACTTTCTCCTTCTGCTTTCCTGTTCTCATTGTTTGATTGATGCTTCTTTTAAACTCCTCCTGTTACTGGAAAACATTATTATTGGCGGCAGACCCTTAAGTTTTTCAAAATGCTTCCTCACTCGTATTTTGTGTGAGATGAGCTCCGTGCTCTACATATTCTCTATTATGTTATGGAATTAATATACCAACAATAAACATGAATCTCAGATGGTAAATGAGTCTAGATTACTTGTTCAGTCCTAATATTCCTCTCATTGATAAAGAGAATGTAGAGCTCAGAGAATTGCTTTGTTGTTAGGCTTTGGCAACTTAATCTACCCATCCACAAAACATAGGATAAGATACAAGACCAAAGAGTGATTAGGGCGAAGGATGAGTTGAAATATCAATATGCTTTTTGTGATTGTTTGAATAGATTATTTCAAATACGATAGGAGAGCTTGAAAGACAAATTGGCTTCTAGAGTTCATTGAATTTGAAATAATCCATTGAGCATCAATATACTTTTTCTGTAGTCTAGTCCATTGAATTTGGGTGTAACTGACAACATTAAATAAGAGTTCTTGCATATCAGATCTCCATCTCTGTTTGAACATGAGTCATGGAAATATTGATTCATCATCCATTCTTTAACCAAAAAGACACTATTTGATCTTCAAGGAATTTTCCAAAGCAATCCTTTGCAATTGCAGGGAATTCCCCTTTTATTGCATTGAAAGGTTTCCTTCTAAAATTTCTACCTGCTTGCAAGAGAATCTGCTGCCTGTTTTGTTTCTCTTTAAGCATGACATAGCTAACTTGCTCAGAAAGGGATACATCCATTTCACCTATAATTTTTATTACCCTTATGGAGATTTTGAGGATACATTGCATGCTTATTGCTTGCACCAACTTTTAAGTGAGGAAAAAGTATGTGATCGATGTTTTGGCGGGTTGGTAACAACTAGAACAATATCTTAAATCTCCGTATTCTTAATTTCAGGCCAACCAAAAAGGCACCTGTTGACTACAGGTTGGAGCATCTTTGTTAGCAATAAACGACTTTTTGCTGGTGATTCTGTCCTTTTTATAAGGTATGAGAAAAATGATTGAGAAAATGAGATTATTGATTGATGTTATTCTTTCTGTTGCTGAGCTGAGAAAATTTTGATTGGATGTAGAGATGAAAAATCACAGCTTCTCTTGGGTATAAGGCATGCTAATAGACAGCAGCCAGCCCTTTCCTCATCAGTAATATCAAGTGACAGCATGCACATTGGAATTCTTGCTGCTGCAGCTCACGCCGCGGCAAATAACAGCCCGTTTACTATATTTTACAACCCAAGGTATGACATTAACATATTTGACTTGTAATTCTTGTGATGTGATTAACTTCACAGAACTTTTCAGGTATTTTTGTTCTGGAAAAAAAAAAATTTATTTGATTTTAACAGGGCCTGCCCTTCTGAGTTTGTGATTCCCCTAGCCAAGTATAATAAAGCAATGTATACTCAAGTTTCACTGGGCATGCGGTTTAGAATGATGTTTGAGACTGAGGAGTCGGGAGTGCGCAGATACATGGGTACAATCACAGGAATTAGTGAACTGGATCCAGTCCGATGGAAAAGTTCACAATGGCGCAATCTTCAGGTACTGTTTGTTCGCTTGGTGAGGTTAAACTGCATGGATCTGGTATTTTAAAATATTAGATGAATGTGGTGTGTGACCATGGACACTTGTCAATCTCTTGAACATTTATGCCCCAGTTTTATCTGCCCAACGGTTAACATTTATATCGCTGGCAGGTTGGCTGGGATGAGTCAACTGCTGGGGAACGTCCTAGTCGAGTATCAATTTGGGAGATTGAGCCTGTTGTAACTCCTTTCTACATATGTCCACCTCCATTTTTCAGACCCAAGTTTCCCAAACAGTCAGGGTTGCCAGGTAAGCCAGATTTACCACTCAGCTATGTCTTGTAATGTGTCTGAAGTGAAGCAGCTTTTAAGGACAAAATTTTTTGTTGGACAATTGCTCTCCCCATGGTTGAAATTTGTGTTGCTTGAGCTTGAAAGAGTGATTCCAATGGAAGTTTTTTATTAGATGCCCTGTATAGAATCTATCAGGTAACTACTTTTGGGATATGATTTTTTATCTATACCCAACTGGGTTCTAATCTCTGCAGTTACCTGATTATCCAAAACCAATGGCCTGGTTTTGGGCTCAATATGATGGAATCAATGGTTTGTAGTTTTGCTCAAGTGCCAGGAGCCTTAAAATTTACGTGTACACTAGTCCATATTGGGTAAATGGATAAATTGTTTGATTATGTTTTTACAATTGGTAGATTGTCAGTAGGCAGTAGTGAAAACTAATTAATGTATTCAAAAAACACAGATCCCTTCTGTTCTTTTCTTTTCTTTGTAACAACATCGCTCCATTTCTGCAAGAACTTCTAGAAAACCGTATTTGAGTGGTATACGGTGAAGATTGTCATAAATTTCTCATATTCTATTCATTCTAATGTCTAATTCATGATTGTTAAATTGAATCCAATATGAATTATACTCCTGCATCAATTAGGGAGTTTAACGAGAATCTATTGGTTGATTATCCTGCATTGGCTGATTTCCTAAGTTCTATTTTATTTCTGTTGGGATGGGGCAACGAGGAAGTCACTATGTGTTGATGGTTGGCATGTCTTGCTTGTTGGATACAAGTACTTTTTATGGTAGCTAGCACCATAGATCAGGAATGGAAGCTAGACTTGGAAATGTAATTATAATAGGTCTGAGCATTGTGTGCTCGAATAAACTGGAATGGACAAATGAAGACTCAGAATTGCATCTTCAATAGCTACACTATTGCTCCTGATGTCCAAATGCTCACTTGCTTATGCATTGCTCGTGTCCATTAGTTGATGGGACTTTTCCAAGAAAGTTCATAGTTCTAGCTTTTAAAAGGTCCATAGTCTACCCACTCAAACACACAGCTACACATGACACAGAATGCTTGCATCTTCACAAAAAAACGAGTGAATCTCATCCAGTGCAGAACTTATTGTCTTCTCTTGAGCGTAAAAAGCCTAGCACTTATCACATTTGTTTGCTCTACCTTCAGTTCTGATTTTCCTTATGGCGTTCTTTTGCAGAGAACGAGTCTGACATGGAGAATGTTTTTAAGAGAGGTATGCCCTGGATTGATGACTTTGGCATAAAAGATGCCTCGAGCTCAGTCTTTCCTGGCTTAAGTTTGGTCCAGTGGATGAGCATGCAACAGAATCATCGTTTTCCAGCTGCTCAGTCGGGATTCTTCCCACCTATTGGTTCTTCAATGTCCTTGCACGATAATCTTAGCACTGACGATCCTTCCAAGTTGTTGAACTTTCAAGCCCCTTCTCTTTCTACATCAAGTCTCCAGTTCAACAAATCAAATCAGCAAAATCAACAAGTTGTTCAACCCCTGCAGCAATCCATGGCATGGCCCCACCAGCAGCAGCAGCTGCAACAATTATTGCAGTCTTCTATCAATTCACAGCAGCAGCAACTGCAACAACAACAGCAGCAGCCACAACAACATCAGAACCCACAGCAGCAGCAAAAACAACAACAGCAGCAGCAGCAGCAGCAACAACAACAACAACAGCAACAGCAGCAGCAGCAGCAGCAGCAGCAGCAGCAGCAACAACAACAACAGATATTACAATCTGCTCTTGCAAATAATAGTATAATTGCCCCAAACCAGATCCCAAACCAAAATTTGCAGCAACCAGTCATATACTCACAACTTCAGCAGCAACAATTACTAACAAGGAATACCCAATCCCAACAAAACATCCAACAATATCTGACAGGGAACACCCCATCCCAACAAAACATCCCCTCCAGTAGTAGGAATTCATTTCAGGTGACACCCTTATCACAGGACTTGCAGTACCAGCAACAAATAGAACAACCTAGCCTCCTACAAAGGCCCCAGCAACAGCAAGCACAACTGCAACAGACCCCTTTACAATCATTGCAATCTGGCCTGTCACAGAGTCCACAAAGGCAAAACACATTGCAGCAGAGCCTGCCAGAGCAGCATCTTCAACTACAGCTGCTACAGAAATTGCAGCAGCAGCAGCAACAACTGTTATCCCCAGTAAGCCCTCAGCTGGAGCCTCAGCTGCCACAGCAACAGCAGGCCCACCATCAAAGCCGGCAATTGCAACCGCTGCCATTGTCTCAGCATCAACAGCAGCAAATCTGTGGCAACAGTTTCTCGACATCCACATTCATGCAATCACCTCAATTTGCTATGAACCAACTCCAGGGCCAGGCCAGTCAGCACAAACCAATTAGAGCCCATTCTGGTCTTACAGATGGGGACGCTCCATCATGTTCAACTTCACCTTCAACAAATAATTGCCAGGTTTCTCCATCAAATTTCCTGAGCAGGAACCAACAAAAGCCATCCGTGTTGTTGGAGGATTCCGTGGTTGATCCTGCCACTAGTCTGGTTCAAGAGCTTCAAAGCAAGCCTGAAATTCGGATCAAACATGAGTTGTCCAGCTCAAAGGGGCCCGGGCCTCAAAAATACAAGGGTACAGTTACAGACCAATTGGACGCTTCCTCGTCTGCAACGTCATACTGCTTGGATGCCAGCGTTCTCCAACAAAATTTCTCAATCCCTGGTTTTTCCCTGGATGGTGATGTTCAATCGCAGTCTAGGAGCAATCTTCACTTTGCAGCTAATGTTGATGGCTTGACACCTGATGCTTTGTTGTCAAGGGGTTTTGATTCTGGAAAAGACATTCAGAACTTGCTTTCTAATTATGGTGGCACGCCAAGGGATATTGAGACAGAGTTGTCTGCTGCTGCAATCAGTTCTCAGTCATTTGGGGTGCCAAACATGACTTTCAACCCAGGGTCTTCTACTGATGTTGCAATCAACGAGGCTGGTGTTTTGGGTAGTGGATTGTGGAGTAACCAGACTCAGAGAATGCGAACGTACACAAAGGTCTGATAGTACACTTTTTGACTCTTTTAGAATTACGCAAATATAAAAAGGAAAAGAAAAAGAAATGATCTTTTGTGTCGTGCTATATGATTGATTTGTCTACCATTTTTGTTTTTCTACTACATGGTTAATTCCCTAATACCAGTTCAAACTTGATTAAAGGTTCAAAAACGTGGTTCAGTGGGAAGAACTATTGATGTCACCCGTTACAAGGGCTATGATGAGCTGAGGCATGATTTGGCTCGTATGTTTGGGATTGAAGGACAACTGGAAGATTCACAAAGAACAGAGTGGAAACTCGTCTATGTAGATCACGAAAATGACATACTACTTGTTGGAGATGATCCTTGGGAGTAAGTCATGGCGTACATTGTGCACTAATCTTTAATGTTTTCTTTACCTAGTTTGTTTTCTCAACAGTTCAATTCCCAAATTGCTTTCAGGGAGTTCGTGAGTTGTGTTCAGAGCATAAAGATACTGTCAGCTGCTGAGGTGCAGCAAATGAGTTTGGATGGAGATCTTGGTCATGTGCCAGTTCCCAAACAAGCTTGCAGTGGGACTGACAGCGAGAATGCATGGAGAGATAACTCGGCTGCCTCTTTCAACCGATAAGAGTTCTAGTTTCAGGAGCACCATCATTCAATTGATAATAACTCTGAATTCAGAGATTGAAGGGGTCGAATCTTTCACCACGAAGCCTTTGGTAGGAGTACTAACAAGCCGCCTCTTAACCACCAAAGATGAATTGAAGTCTCCATGTTATGAGGTGATATTCCTGCTCTTGGACACTCTTATGCATTCCAATTTTCATGGTTAGGAGGCTGAGCTCTTTGTGAATGTGCTGGCTGCAGCTGCTGCTAATTCCAATAGGTCAAATTTATGATAGCCAAGAAGTTTGTGACCCATTTAACATTCACCATGCCAGTAAACAGTCGCAACATTATGAGATTTTTGCTTGTTTTAGGTTGACTTATCTTTGCTTTGCCGAGGTGTAAATGCTGCATGCGTGGGCAAAATTATGTTTTCTGCTGCTCAATACGCATAAACACGCTGTATTCCGAAGTGGGTGGGTGCTGTATTTTCTAATGTATATTATTTACTTTGATGTGCAATATGACTCCATTGCTGTTCATTTTAAGCTTCCAATCCTTGTCCTCCCCCCATTGTGGTTTGAGGTTTTCGCTTCTAATAACCCACGATTGTTCATTGAATTGAGACCTAAAGATGGTTTAAATCATATGACAGTGTCGAGTAATATCATACAAATAGAATTTTTATACAAAATGATGTGTAGTCTAAAGATTGCTTTTTGAAAAAATACATGTGATATGTAGGCTTTGAATAAAAAGGATGACACGATCAGCCTCCTTTAAATGTATCTGTGCTTGAACAAGAAGTATCAATTAGGATACGGATTTCTTTTAACATGAGTTGCAAGAGTTCTTAGGGCCCGTTTGGTATCGGCTTTTTGCCTAGCTTTTTTTTAAGCTCATAAGTAAAAAAAATAAATTTTTTTGGCTTTTTTGTTTTTGTTTTTTTGCTTATCTTTAGCTAAAGTAAAGCCTGAAAAGCAAAAAAGTTATAAAATTTTGACTTTTCTGCTTATAAGCTTAAAAAAAAACTTGGTAAAAAATTATACCAAACGGGCCCTTACTAGCCGATATAGGTGGTAATATATCATGTGGGCTATCGTCCAAATTTTTAGGGCAAATTACACTAATGGTCCCTGTAGTTTCACTTTCATTTCAATTTGGTCCTTGTGGTTTCAATTACAACAAATATGACCTTTGATTTATAAAAACCTATAAAATTGGTCCAATTTTGGACGGCTATCCCAGAAAGAGACGAAATGAAGTCACGTGCATTGCGTGTGCCGTTTAATCAAGGCAAAATGGTAAAAGACCCAGCCCTGCACCTTTATTCTCTTTTTGCCCTAACCTATCTCCGGTATAGCTATATATGTATACGTTTAGAACCAGAGAAATGCGATGCAGAAAAGAGGGAAAAAAGGACAAGGGAGGAAGGTAAAGAGGGAAAAGAAAGAAAGGGGCACATTGCTAGGTCACATTGCTGCTAGAAGAGGGCCACATTGCTACTGAAGATAGATGTTGTCACCTGCCATTGTGGAAAAAAGTGTAGGCTAAAGACCTCTTAGACTGACCACAACTCAGGAAGAAGGTTTTTGCGTTGTCCACAATATGGGGTAAAACTTCATTTTATTGTATAAATATTGTATTTTTCATTTTATTGTTTTTTCATGATATTACATTTACTAGTTGGACTGATTTTGTAGAGTGTTGGTGCATGTGGTTTCTTTGTATGAGTTGATCCCCCCTTGTGTGCTCGAGCTAGGCAAATAAACCCATGATTGCGTAGGACAAATGTACTACAAGAGAGGTTGTAGGTGCAAAAAGGAAGGGACAAATGGTTCATTATATGTATGGTGATATCATTAGCTATTTTTCTAGTGGGGGCAAGTGAAACTAGGTGGAGATGGGAATGGTAACGACAATAGGAATGTCAATGTCAATGGGAAAGTGGATGGGTATATGCAACTGAAGTTGAATTACTGTTGGGTTGTTTTGTTGTATGTGAGTGTAATGTGAGATATGTGTTTTGTAGTGGCAATGTAATAGGAAGTGAATTGTGTAATCTCACAATTTGTTCTTAATACATGATATTTGGCAACAAAGAGTTTATTCTCTTCTTTGTTATAACAATTACAATTGTAATTTATTCTCTTCAGTTTCTATCCCATTTCATTGCCATTAAAAATAAGGAAAGAAAGAAGAAAAATACATGAGACTAAAGTAACCAAATCCATTCACAAGAAAACCACCAATAGATGGCACAAAACAAGTGTTTCATGTCAGAAAATATTGTGCTCCCATTGCACAAAATAACAAATTCCTACCATTACAACTATTCAATTTTCCTTCCCATCACCATGACCACAATGCTTTAGCATGCCTTTTGCTCCCTGATGTAGTGTGGATAGGGTTACAAACTTCTTTCCCTTATGCATGAATGTTGGCAGTCCTCCAATTTGTTGAGCTTGGCTTGGGACAATCACTATCCTCATAAGGTGTGATTGTGGGGCCCTAATGTTAACACTTTGTACTCTTGGTTGGAAGCTTAGTGCCCTGGCCTGGATGCCATGCTTGGTTGACTTTAAGAGGGATTGGGCACACTTGCATTACTGGGCTGAGAGGCATTGGGCACCCTTGCAATGCTTTGCTTTATTGTCTTCTTTCTTTTGCTAGGTTGAGTTGTAGAGTGATTGGGTGTCCTTGTAGTGCTTTGCTTTGATGTCTTCTTTGCTTTATTGGTTTGAGGTGCAGAGGGATTGGAAGCACTTGGCTTTGGCCAGTCTCCCATGGAAGGCTGACTTGCAAAGGGATTGGGAACACTTGGCCTTGTCTTGTCTCCCATATAAGACTGACTTGTAGAAGGATTGGGAATACTTGCCCTTATCTTCCTTTTATTACTTGCACTTGTCCTTGTCCTCCTTCCCATAGGAACACTTGAACCACCAACAGGTGGAGTCGTATTGCATGTGTCCTTGTCAGTAGATGTAACAGGTGGTCTCCTAACTTGCAAATAGGGTTACAATTTGCAGTTAACATTGTCATACAAATTTGCTTAAGGCATGGTAATTTAAAATAACTGAACACTCACAGGCAATTTTGTCCTAGGCATTGGCTTCTTGTCAGCCATATGCTGGTCTTTGCAGCTTCTCATATTGTGTCCAAGCTTTCCACAAGTGCTGCATGAGGTTGTAGTATGCTTGCTTTTTAGTTTGTATAACTTTTCAAGTTCATCTACCTTTTTTTCTTCTTGCTTTCTTTGGCCCACTAGATTGCCTCTCAACATTTGGAGGTAACAATGGAGGCAAACCGGTCTTTGGCCATATTTGAGAGCCATTAACAGGGTACAAAATTGACTCATAGCTAGCCAAATGCGTCTCACTTCTATACCAGTGGGCAACATAGTGTTCAAGCTACTCATGCTTCTCATAAATTGCAAAAATGGCATGAGGGCAAGGTATACCTGTTAAGTCCCATTTCCTACATGAACAACTCTGATCTTGCAATTCAACCACAAATTGTTGCCCATTAAAACAATTTATTTGGTATTTGTGAGCCCTTGACCATTATTACTTGAGTTCTGCTTATTATTCTTTCCTCTTGCCTCAACAATCAAACTATTGAAGCTCTCACACAAATTGTTTAACAATATGTCACATTTTGGAGTTGTATTGATGTGAGATCTAAACCAAAACTTGGGTGGTTTCTCGGCTAGCCACTGAAATGCATATTCATTAGCTTTCTTCAACTTTTGCATGTGAAAATCAAATTGTTGCATATATGATGCAATGGTTGTATTTCATAGCGACTCCTTTATATACAACCCTTTGAAAGTTTGTTTGAAACTGTTATACAAGTGTCTCACACAATGCATGTGCTTAGATCTTGGCACTAGATCTGCAAGTGTTTGTATCAATCCCTATAATCATATTGTTATTGTAAATGGATCAAAATAGTAAAAGTAAAAGGTAGACAATAATTAAGGCACCAAAAAATATACCTTTTGCTTATCAAAAATAAAGGTGAATTCTTGCTGGTTAACTACTCCCATGTCTTCCTGTAATATTTCAATAAACCATTTCCAATAACTTTTATTTTCTTTCTCAACTATTACAAAAGCCAGTGAAAACATGTTATTGTTTTATCAATACCAATAGCTGATAGGAGTTGACCTTTGTAAGGACCTTTCAAATGACATCCATCCACCCCAATCACTGGCCTGCATCCTCCTCTGAATCATTGCTTGCAGGCTCCATAACAAATATAAATCATCTCAAACCTAGATTGAGACCCACTTCCTTCATCATGAGACACTTTCATCAAAATTGTTGTCCCTGGATTAGTTCTCCTAATTTCTTCCCAGTAATCCCACAATTTTCCATATTGCTCAAGATGGCTTCCTTCAGTCATCTCTTAAGCCTTCCTCTTTGCCTTGTAACACTGAGTTCTAGACATCTTAACCTTATGGTCTTTCTGAACAGCTTCTTTAAATGACTGTAAGGGTGAATTAGGGTTGGACTTTAATATCTCCACATACTTCTTTGATAGCCAAATTGAGTTCACATTTTTATTGTAAAATATTCTGC
>CM065381.1:12794835-12917335 GCA_033060915.1 Euryodendron excelsum | reverse complement strand
GAACCTGCTTGTGGGTCCTACTCTGCACATTTTTCTATGCTGGCATATATGTATCTTTATATATATATACAAGTAATTATAAAATAAATATTAAAAAAACATCATATATGCATGTTTGGTTTCCGCGGCCCCGCAGATAATTTGTCCACGAGGAATTTAAGACACACGTGCTTCCATCACCAACTACACTCTCGCCCACACCGCGTAAGCCCACATTAGTTTCCGTCCTTTTATCCGCCACGTGTACACTCCCAGCGGTGTTGAAGTATAATCAACACGGCCTCCTCCTGTTGACCCGACACTCCTCCTCCACCTTCACCTCACTCCAAGTCCCATTCCTCCACCATATATATATACAGAGCCGCCAATTCCCCCACATTATATCTCCTCAACCCAACAGAGAATCAAGAATCAACACTCCAAATTTCCATTTTACAAAAAAAAATCTAGAAGAAGAAAGAAAACACAAATCGAAACAATCAATTCCATCTGATCGCAACTTGAAAGCAACCTCTTCTGTGCCAATTATGGTGAAGCCGGAGACAATAAAACCAGCTGAAAGGAGTGACTCCAAATACAAGGGCGTGAGGAAGAGAAAGTGGGGAAAATACGTATCTGAGATTCGGCTGCCAAACAGCCGGGAGCGAATTTGGTTGGGCTCTTACGATACGGCGGAGAAGGCCGCGAGGGCTTTCGATGCCGCCCTTTTCTGCCTTCGCGGCCGCACCGCCAAGTTCAACTTCCCCGATAACCCTCCGGAAGTCGTTGGAGGGACGTCGCTCACCCCCTCCGAAATTCAAGTGGCCGCGGCCCGGTTTGCCAATTCGGAGCCCCGAACTACTAGTCATTCGGATCGTTCCTCACCTTCATCGTCCTCGTCATCATCATTGTCCGAAATGCATGTGGAGTCTCCTTCTCCATCGGTCTCGGACGGGGTGGCCCAATGGCCCCAACTGGGTAGTGAAACAACGATGAACGGGTCGTTTCTGGATCTTTTTGCGGCCATTGGTTCGGAGAACAATTTGCCCGGATTTGATATGTTCCCGGGTTTTGATGATTTCTCCAGTGAGTTTTTTGTGCCCCCTCTGCCTAGCAGAAGTTTTGACTATGGAGCAGAAGATAATTGTGATGACACTTTCTCACAAGATTCATTCCTCTGGAATTTCTAATTTAAATTCGCCCAAAATGACAACTGGGTTGGAATTCTGGAAAATTTTTCTTGCTGGAATTGCTGACCTTTTTTTACTAGTATGGATGGACCATTTTTTTTTAGAGGGCCATCCCCTCTTTTTACTCAGCCATTTTGACCTTTTGTATAGGTAAAAATATACAGCTGAATAAGCCACCAGATCTAAGAAAGTGGGTTAGTACTCTTGTAATATTGTTTTGTGTATTCTTTACCTCTTGCAATGGAATATACTTCTTATACAATTATTTTGGTATCAAAATATATCTGAGTTTCTTTTGTCTCCGCCCCGTGGGAGGAGGGGAAAATTATTTCACGTGACGTGATGGTCATATGCATCTAACTTTCATCATAATTTAGGTATTTGTAAACTTACATGGAGCTTATCATAAATGTTAAAAAAGCATGGATCGTGAATTTGTCTAAATATATCAAAAGAAAAATACTTAAATATGTCAATTATATATGCAATTCTTAAACAATAAAGTAAAGAGATAAGATATATAAAATTTTAGAGTAAAAACCCTATTAACCAGGAAGAAAAATTACGGGACCACGCAGAGCTACTAACATACGCAACACTATAACTTTGAAAAGTTATAAGAATAAACTTACAACTCAACCCGTTGATCCATAATTCCACGATAATCCACAAATATGATAGAAGTTTCAGACTTGATCGCTAGACACCCACGATTCACCGTTCTCACGTGTTCTCGACGTCCATATTTAAAAGTCGCCAAGGACGATATGTGTGAAGAACAATTTGGTTGACCAGAAAAAATACTCTAGTAAACTTTAAAGCACGATAAAGCTATCTGAATAGTTAGATAATCTCTCTGATTATATGCACATGTTTTATGAAGCTTTCAGAGTTTTTATATAGAGTTTGGATTATTTGGAGAGCCTTGAACAAAGTGTATCTTGAATTAGGAAAAAATTTCTAAATTGACATGGAGTAAAAGCTCAATTTTTTCCAAAACATTGTCGAGCGTTCCAAAACATTGTCGAGCGTTCGAACTCCCTGGTCAGGGTTCGAACGCCCGATCGTTCAAATGCATAGAAAGCCCATTCGAATGCCCATTAAACTTGAGTTTGTAGACCTCGAAAAGTTATATGAAATAGATATATTATGGGTCTCGATAACACTTATGATTGAAGAGATATGATCTTCTAAAATTTTAACTCTATATGCTTTAGCAGCTTGTACTATGACAACATCAACTTGAAATTTATTCTAAATTGGCTTAACTACAACTCAAAACACAACAACAATTAAAGCGCTTTTCTCTAGAGAATATGCCAACACAAAATACCTAACAAATGCTAAAATCATGCATATGGTCATGGAGTAATTTTTCCTATGGAAAACCTTGTAATGTTGTTTGCAAACTTCAGAATCTTTACCATTACAGTGAATATTGCAACAACAGTAACACTGCCAATGCAAAATGACCACCCAATTATCCCTAACTGTGAAAAGCTTTTCCCTTTTGGACTAAGTTAATTACATGCAGTAATCATGGAAATGACTTAAAGATACAAAACATGCTCCTCAAATCAAACACGTGAGAAATTATTTAGGTGAATCTCGTGGATGTGTAATGGGGGTGAGATGTTGTGCTCCAATAGCGTTGAATAATTCTCCCTAAGAATGGCTTTGCAATGGTTGATTATTATTATTTAAAAAAAAAAAGAGGTTGGTGGTGGCTATAATAATTGCTATTAGATTAAGCAGTAATTGTGTAATCCAAATAACGAAGATACAGTAGATATTCACTTTTAACCTGTTAGCTTGAATCTCTCTGTATGCATATACGTAAAATGAAAAGACAAAAATATTGTTTCTTCAATCAAAATGAGTAGTTAAATGCAAAAAGAAAATTTATACACAATTTCATACAGAATAACAAGGTAAAAGTATTTTTTAAATCGTGAGTCCCAATGACTGGGGTATTATGTCAAACTTATTATAATTACAAAAGACAAATGGTGAATATCCACCATTCATGTAAACTCATATGACTATGTTGAGTGGTAGATTCAATTACTTAGCCTACGTGAACTCCTTTCTATAAATAGAGGAATTTGACTATTTGTAAAATGCACAAGAAGAATATGAGAGAAAGTGTGTAGGTAAAATATTTAAGTTTAAGTTGTATTTTATATTTTGTCTTATAATTTATATTTTGTCATATGATAAAAATAAAGTCTTGCGTGATCAAAAAGATCTATCTTTAATAGTTTAAAAAAAATTATCTAACTACTATTTGACAGTTTCAGAAAAACTAATTTTATTATATATTGTGTTTAGTTATTTTGTTTACTTTACATTTCTTTAGAATTATAATACGTTATCAGCACGAAACTTTAAATATTGCGATAAAAATTCTTTGAAAACCTAAAATATGGCTTTTGCAGTGGGTCTTTTATTGCCATTATTTTTTTGTTGGTTGTGCTTTATTTTAATTACAACCTTGTTCTTGAATGAATGTCGACTAGTATAATTCCTGAATCTTGAGAAATATGTATTATGAAACAAAACTTATATATATATGTATATATATATTCTCAAGTCATAATATAGAATTATAATAGAAACCCATTTCATTTTTTTTTTTATATTGTATTGTCTTTGTGTTTTTAAGATTTATTCAGTACATTCGTTTCTATAAAACTAATGAGACCTGCACCAAATGACCCTCAAAAGTAACTCATAATGGCCTTATGCTTCATCAAATGTGAAGTCGCCAGCTAGACCAGTTGAGCTAAAAAAGAAAGGTTACATTTGTTTATGCTTCATCAAATGTGAAGTCGCCAGCTAGACCAGTTGAGCTAAAAAAGAAAGGTTACATTTGTTTCTTGTTATTCGATAATGTTCGTAAATCTCATGATTAAGTATCCAAAGAATTATTAATGACTCTCAATTTGAGCTTTCTTAAAAAAAAAAAAGCACACGTGGGATGGCAGCTACACAACCTAGCCATCCAACTTCCTATCGTACCAGCCAAACAAGCCTAAGTCCACTGTCTAAATTCATTTCCGAGAATAAAACCATTATTGCCAAATTTCTCTATAAAGTGATCATTGAAAATAACAGTTCTATTTATGTAAGATTATATATATATGCTCTTCATATGTTTTCAAAGGACATATCTATTGTCACACTCTCAATCCAATTAAACATTAATTATGTCACATTAGGTGAGGCGTGATCGCACAGGTTACCGTACCTGCGAACGACATCTTAACTCCTAATAAAAAAAGAGAACGCAGCAGAATATAATAAAAGTAAGAAAGAAAGAAATATAATAAATACCCCAACATACATTAAAGGAAACCACAAATCATCAATACATGAACAATTGAAAAAAATAATCAACAATCCTCCAAATGCTCTACCATCGTACCATGTAAATAAAAATATTACATTAAGACTCAACGTCCCATTGAAAACACAACTAAGACACTGAAAGTAAGAGAATGGAACTTCCCCAAGTCCCGAGACTCGACATCCTGACATCAACATGGACGCCACCATGGCGACGACTAGGACTACAGTGAACCGAACCGCCAACTCCACGTTACCTGTCAAAACAGTCTGTGTGGGTATGAGCTAAAAGTCAACGTGCTCACAATAGATAATCAAACTCATAAAGAATGATAAATACAATCACAGAATCAGCCACCAATGAATAAGCCATCACCCAATGATTCATACTCATCTGTAAAACACCAATATGTAATCATCCTCTCCTCACCACCAACAATATAATGGACGTCATGGAATGCAATATCTATTGTGATGCAATGAATGAAACACCCACATGTGCGCGCAATTTTAGATAACGTTAGCCCAATATATCGATGGCGCGTTATCAAGGAGGCCCCACATCGGCACCCTATTTAGGTTAACCCCACATCGGTTAAACCTTAGGTTAGCCCCACATCGACAAAACCTTCCTTCATGCAATGTAATGCACGACATACGGTATGGATGGTATGCAATGCCACCTCCACCTCTTATATGACCTCATTAATATCACCGCATTTATAACCACACCACAGATATAACCTCATCAATAGTATGTTATATATAATCATCAAGCAACTCCATATGGACAAGACTATCACAATCAACACTCACATTCATATCAAGACAAAATACATCAATATAGATAATATGACAAATAATATATTCATGCAATATGAATATGAATATCCTTAATCCCACAATTACCACCAATATATAATCCTACAATCAACATCAACAATACAAGTAATATATTTATTTCTATATGAAGAAGATCAACACATAATAGTATAAACAATATATTCATTTCATATGAATATGAATATCTTAGATCCCACTTGTCACCGTACACACCCCACGACCACGATCACTTCTTGAATGATGTTGACGGATCTTGTCCTCCGTTAGGTCCTACCACCACAACTGTGTTATTTTAAGAATTTCAGCAATCATAATCAATATAATGTATACATAACCTCACTTAAACTCCCAATGGAATGCTAGAGCTGAAAAATACCAAAATACACTAAGTCCTCTAATCTATCACAACTGACACAGGCTTCATAATCTGGACATAACTTTGTGAGCTTATACCCAAAAATTCTAAAACTTTACAAATATAACATAGGCATCTCACAGAGTATCCAAAAAAATTTTTACATTTTTTTGAACATGCCTAAGTGTTTATTTGGTATTTTCTAAAACAGGGCAGTGCTATAGAAACTCGAATTTACCAGCAGATGCTCTATCTTTGATAAATTAGTAGCACAAGTAAACAACATCGAAATAAGCTGAAATTTGGTACAAATTATCTTCAACCGTTCTACTAGATACAGTAAAAATTTCATAAGTTTTGGGCTACTCTAACTTGGTCGAATGCCCTGTCAAACCAGAGGTTACAGAACTAGGCAGATCTGGGCATCAGACTTCTACAGTGGCAGCTTAACTTTGAAAATCCGCCATAATTCGAATATAAAACATTTTTGACTGAAACCAAAGCCCAAATTTTTCTAAGATTTCAAAGTTCAAGTGTGTAAAATTTCAGTCATAGATCAGATTGTTAAAGAGGTCAAACAACCTCCGAAAGTGGCTGTTTCTGCAGATTTTCGCAGCAGAAATCTTCCAACTTTGGACAGAAGTTTCTCTCTCAATTCTTAACTAAATCAGATGAATTTTATATCTAACTCGAGTAATTTTTTGAGATCTTTCCACATATGATCTCAGAATTGAGATCAGATCTCATTAAGACTCTAAAACCAGTGTTGCCAGTGGCTACTCCTGCCCAGATTCTGGGCAGTAGCCATGGTTACTCCTCTCTTCCAGCTTAAATCTACATGTATGCAAGACTAGAAACTTGAAAATTAACAGGAGAATAATTACCTAAGGTGAAGAATCTAGCTTTGCCTCTCCTTCTCTCTTTCCTTTTTCTCTCTTTTCTTTCCTTCTCTTCCTTTCTTTCTTCTTCCTCTTCTCTCTTCCCTTCTTTTCCTTTCTTTCTTCTTCCTCTTTCTTTCTTCTCTTCTCTTTTCTCTCTTTCTCTCCCTCTCTATACATATGAGCAGCCCTCCCCTTGACTTGCCCTTCTTTTTTTTTTTTTTTTCCTTTCTCTCTTTCTTTTTCTTTTGGCCCTCTCCCATTGACTTAAACTTTTTCTTTCTTCTCCCACCAAATTCTATCTCTTTCTCCAAGTTTCTCTTTCAACTTGTTAGGTAAATATATATATCACACCCTTAGGTGTCCTCCAACATTTCCCCACCTCACCACTTCTATGCTACATGTCACACCTCCATTGGTTCACACTAATGCACTCTTGCCTTAAATAAAAACATATGAAGGCTAATGAGGTGCAATGAGCTTTGTAGTAAGTAAATTACACACACATGCACCCACATAATTTTACATATTTGACATTATAAGATTGAGGTCTCACATCTATAATTTATTCAGCTTTGTTCTTGATAGATCTCCAGTATGTGAATATTATTTGACCGAAATGTTAGACTATTCTAAATTGATCTAACATTAATTATGGTTATTTTTATAAACACAGGTTGGACCCAAGTCTGAATGAAACAAACATGGTAAGCCTAATAAGGTTGTGATATGTCATGCATGGGTTAATGTGCACCTATTGAATTAATGTAGCTTGACGACAATTAGTGTGGGCCTGGTTAGTCAATTGAGCCCTCTATGGAGGGGTCCAATGTGACTAGGATTTTAATATATATAGAGGATAAGTCCCCTCTTTTTCCCTATTAGACTAGTTTTCCATAAAATTCCGTCATACAGAGAGTGGGTACAAAGAGAAAGACTTGCCACTAACGTGTGTTCGTCAGGATTATAACCGCTACTTCAGTGGGTCAAATAATCATGGAACAAACAGTTAAGTTTCGCATCTTTTTTGAATCTTTAATCATGTTGATGTTCTTATATTTACATATAATTCATGGTCATGTTTTATGATCAATTTTATGCTTACATGTGGTATCAGAGCCTAATATATGTGGATTAGGGACTCATTGTGTGATTTTAAGCTATTAAACTCGACTATGAATTGTTAAACGCGAAATTTGTGTGATTTAATCAGGACAATACATTGATCCTTTTTAAATCCTTTTAGAGGGCTTTTATTCTTCTCGGAACAACGAACGTTTTGGTATAAATATTGTAACTTAACTCGATTTGTAGAGAGAGATCTAAGGTTTTGAAGTTTTTGGTCGAAACTTAAATTTTTTGATGAAATTCTTCAATATGTTATGGTTTCATTTATATCTTTGTATTAGATTACATATTATTGCTTCTGGGATGCATACAAATTTTTTGATACAAGTTTATGCTAGAAAAAATTGAGTTTTGAAACCCTAGTTGCCATAGCCGAAACTAAAGTTCTTGAAAACTCAATAAATCTTGTGTTTCATCCCTCAAAATTATCATAAACGTGATTCTTGATGTCTAAATAGATTATTTGTGCGGTTAAATTACATAAATCATGCCTAAAAATGTTGAATTTAGCCCAAAAAATGGAGCTGGATCGTTTTTCCAGCAACCGGCTTTGTTTTGCAGACATTCAGGTCGGGTTTGACCCGACGGGTAAAGAAGATGACCCAGATGGGTCAAGGGAGGCCAAACAAAGTCCACTCTCGGCCTATGGAGAGTGTAGGCGCGTGAGACAGATTTTGGGGTTGATCCAAAAACAACAAATGTTCCTCTTGGATTGAAGATTCCAAATATTATTTTTTTCATAATTTTTAGGGACTTTTTGGTATTTTTTTAGGCTAAAAAAGTGCATTTTTTTGCATTTTCTCAAAAATCGTGGGCAATTTTTTTGAAGATTTTTTTATAGTTAACATGTTTTCAACTTTTTAAACATCATGGAATATTGTACTCTCTCTGGTTTGATATAAAAAATAATAATTGCTATTTAGAGTTCTCTTTTAGCTCATTTTAGGGGTTTTTTTTGTGTTTTCTTGAAAACTATGTGTACATCTTGGGTAATTTTCTATAGATAACTTGTTTTCAACCTTATGAACCTAATGAAGATCAGTATTCTTCATGGGTACTCTTGTGTACATTATACTCTCTCCCGTAAATCCTTTTAGGTGCCTAAAATCGTCATTTCATGTTGAAAATTTCAATAAATGGTTTTAATACATGGTTTAGGCAATGTATATGTGATCATAGGGTGCATTTGGTTACGTGCCCATAAGGATGTGATTGCAGGCATATTGGTATGCTAGATGTGATGTAGGGCAATTTTACATAAAGTGATGTCATGATAAGAATTTTGGATTGAGGTGGGTGCTACTGCCTAAAGGGGTACATTCATTAGATCTGATTTTCTTGCATATGGTATATGACTGTGTCCATTGTGTTATTGCATACAATCGCCTACCCAAAGAGGGTTATTGTGTGCTTTAATGACAAGGATGTGATTCAGTAACTAATCCGAGAGTACCTAGTTTTGAAAATTTGTCTGCCCAAAGGGGACCAATTTTCAAATGCTTGGGCGTTCTCATATGGTAGTTATATGAAAAGAGCCTCATAGCATGTTGCACACTCTGCCCAAAGGGGAGACGACAATGATGCACCGGGGTATCCCTATTATTTATGCTTGGTAAAATTGTTGCCCTTATCTTACTAATATATTGCCTTATTTGGTTATTGCCATGACAGTTTCCTTTGCAGTTAATAACAATAACACCACTGTTATGCTGTTGAATGATTCGAATTTTAAGAAGTGGAAGCAGGATATAGAGTTTGCTTTGGGTATTGTTGATTTGGATTTAGCCTTGAGAGAACTTGAACCCGCTGCACTTACTGATTCTAGTATTGCTTCTGAGAATGAGTTATATGCAAAGTGGGACAGATCCAATCGACTCAGTCTTATAGCTATCAAGAGATCCATCCCTGAGCATCTATTGACGAGCTTGCCTGAGACCAATAATGCCAAAGTGCTATTTGAGGCTATAGGACAGAGATATCAAGTATCTAGTAAGGCTGAGACTGGATCCCTGATGAATGAACTCACGAGTTTAAGGTATGATAGCCAGAGTGGGGTAAGGGAATATGTTTTGAAACTTGTTTTTCTCCAATCCAAACTTAGAGGTTTGAATGTAACTCTCCCCAATAGTTAGGGTCGAGTTTATAAGAGATGCCATTTTAAATTTAGAAACTAGTTTTCAACTTATTTTGGAAAACACTGCTTATGTACCTTCTTTTAGACGAAATTTAATTTTTATTTTTTTTTTGGACAAATTTGGATATGGTTTTCAATTTCAAAATAGCATGGTTGATTTATTTTGTAATTCCAAAATTGTTGGCCATGGTTTTTTATCTGATGGATTATACAGGTTGAAATTGGGACAAAAAAATGAGTATGCCTCATTCCATGTTGAAAATAGTGTGTCCAAGAGACCTAGAGGTAAAGACCAGTCTTTCATATTATGGCATAAGCGCTTAGGTCATATTTCTAAAGAAAGAATTCAAAGGTTAATTAAAGATGACATTCTTATACCTCTTGATTTTGGAGACTTAGACACTTGTGTTGACTGTGTTCGTGAAAAATTGGCTAAGACTAAGAAAAAAAGTGCAACACGAAGTGATGACTTTTTAGAAGTTATACACACTGATATTAGTAACCCTTATTCCTCTACTTTTTTGTAAAAATAAATATTTTCTGACCTTATTGATGATTTCTCTCGTTATGATTATCTTTACCTAATTAAAGAGAAATCTAATGCACTTGAAAAGTTTAAAATTTTTTAAAACAGAAGTTGAGAATCAATTGACCAAAAGGATTAAAGTTGTTAAGTCTGACCGTAGGGGTGAGTATTATGGCAAACATGAAGTCACTGGACAACATAAGGGACTGTTTGCCAAATACTTGCAAGAATGTGGGATTGTTGCCCAATATACCATGCCTGGTAGTCCTGAACAGAATGGTGTGGCCGAAAGGCGTAATCGCACTCTTGAAGACATGATGAGAAGTATGATGAGTAGGTGTAATTTGCCTATATATATTTGGGGTGATGCCATTAAGTCTGCCTTGTACATTCTCAATAAGGTTCCTAGCAAGTCTGTTCCTAAAACACCTTTTGAGTTGTGGACTAGTAGAAAGCCTAGCATTAATCATCTTCGTGTCTAGGGTTGTCCGGCAAATGTTAGGATATATAACCCTTCTGAAAGGAAAACCGACCCTAGAACCACTCGTTGTTTCTTCATTGGGTATCCAGATCATTCTAAGGGATACAGGTTCTACTGTCCTACACCAGGTGCTAGGATTGTTGAGTCTCAGACAGCTAAGTTCTTGGAGCATGATACAGCTGATTTGGAGACCTCACAGCATCATGATGTGGATAAGCAAAGCGAGGTGGTGCCTATCCCTTTGCCCAATATCCAGACTTTTGTTTTGCCTTCACCTATGGATGGAGTTGATCAGGAGCAACTGGGGATTAATGTTCCGATGACTGTTAATGCTCTTGATCCTGTTGAGCTTGTTCTAGAGGTACTTGTGAAGAGATTAGTGAGACAGAGGAGACCTACTATATCTGATGAGTTTGTTGTCTACGTTGGTGAGAATGACTATGATGTAGGTCCTGTGGTTGATCAGTGCATATATCTCAAGGTCAGTGGGAGAAAATTTATTTTTCTTGTTCTTTATGTTGATGATATTCTACTCGCCAGCAGTGACCTAAGTCTTTTACATGAGACTAAGACGTTGTTGTCTAAATCGTTTGATATAAAAGACCTAGGAGAGGCCTCATTTGTTTTAGGTATTGAGATCATTCGTGATAGATCTCGTGGTATGCTGGGGCTGGGGCTTTCTCAGAAAGGGTACATCAGTCGTGTACTTGAGAGGTTTAGTATGCAGAACTGTAGACCTAGTGATGTTCCTGTTACCAAAGGTGACAAATTCAGTAAGAGTCATGTCCAAACAATGATTTGGAAGTAAAAGCTATACAAAACGTTCCTTATGCTAGTGCAGTTGGGAGTCTTATATATGCTCAGGTGTGTAATAGGCCGAATATTGCTTTTGCTGTGGGAGTTCTTGGTAGATATCTTTCTAACCCTGACATGGACCATTGGGTGGCTACAAAGAAAGTCATGAGATACTTGTAAAGAACGAAAGATTATACGCTTATATACAGAAGAGTGGAGAATCCTGATGTTATTAGTTATTCAGATTCAGATTTTGCTGAATATGTGGATGACATGAAGTCTACTTCAGGATATGTTTTTATGCTAGTTGGAGTAGCTATTTCATGGAAGAGTGTCAAGTAGACTCTTACAGCTTCTTCCACTATGCATACTGAGTTTATGGCTTGTTTTGGAGCTACAATCCAAGCTGTTTGGTTGCAGAATTTCATTATAGAACTTAAGGTGATTGATTCCATTGCTAGACCACTGAAAATCTTTTGTGACAATAGTGCAGCCATGTTCTTTTCTAAGAATAATAAGAGTTCTAGTGGGTCAAGCATATTGAGATTAAGTATCTGTCTGTTAGAGATTTAGTAAGGAAAGGTGACGTCATCATTGAGCACATTGATACAGAAAAGATGATGGCAGACCCCTTGACCAAGGGACTCAAGCCTGTTACTTTTAGTAGACATGTTTCTAACATGGGTGTAATTGGGTCATTTGATGTCCTTGGTTAATGGGAGTTGTTTTCTTTACATTGTTTGGCAGATCTTATGTGTTGAGACACCTTTAGTTATTCTGTGATTATCTTTGATGCCATTTATGCATAAATATATTTTTTATGCTTGTATATCATATGGATAAATGTATTCATGATTCAGTTTTATTGATAGTCTTAAGTTTGGTGTAACTTAAGCAATTCGGGATATGTCTTGTGTTTGCACCATAAAGTTATCTCGAGACAGTTATGCAAGACATGCTAGTTTCATTGGAAACCATAGGAATTCTCTTGCTTATTGATTGAGCATACAGTTAAAGAGAATTTGAGGACTGATTGAGGATTAACACTATTATGAGTTCACATACGGAGTGCTTTTTCCCACCACACTACCACATTTGATCTATGTCGATAGGATTATTAGTATTTGTAATCATGAGTGGTCTTGCATAGACTAATAATGTAATGACTGCCTTGATTCAATATTGATAACCTTGTTGGACCGGATTGGTTTAGGTGTTGTTTCTCATCCTATATGGTTTTTTAAAATTGTGGCCACATAAAGTTATTTCTATGTTCCAACTCGAGAGTCGTTTTCTAATTTTTTTTTTTTAATTTGTTCAACACTACAATTAATGTTTGCTCATGTGGGAGAATGTTAGATTATTCTAAATTGAGCTAATATTAATTATTGTTATTTTTATAAACATGGGTTTGACCAAAGTCTGGATGAGACAAACATGGTAAGCCTAATAAGGTTGTGATCTGTCATGCATGGGCTAGTGTGCACTTATTGAATTAATGTGGTTTGACGGTATTTAGTGTGGGTCTGGTTAGTCAATTGAGTTCTTTATGGAGGGGCCCAATGTGACTAGGGTTTTAATATATATAGAGGTTAAGTCCCCTCTCTTCCCCTATCAGACTCGTTTTCCATAAAATTTCGTCATACAGAGAGTGGGTACAGAGAGGAAGACTTGCCACTAACGTGTGTTCGTCAGGATTACAACCGCTGCTTCATTGGGTCAAATAATCATGGAGCAAACAGGTAAGTTTCGCATCCTTCTTGAATCTTTAATCATGTTGATGTTCTTATATTCACATATAATTCATGGTCATGTTTTATGATCAATTTTATGCTTACACGAAATTCTATAGTATGTCTTTTTTATATTATTTTTGTGTTATCGTGATTTGTATTCTACAACTTTGTTATCTTATGGGTGTAACATTCTGAAAATGTCAAATCTTGCAAAGCTAGAATTTACCACTCTTGACATTTCAACCAAGAACTATTTATCATGAGTAGTTGATGGTAAGATTCATTTGTGTGCAAAAACTCTTGAAAATACTATAAAAGAAGAAAACGAATAATCCCAATAAGATCATGCAAAAGTAATAATTTTTCTTCGTCATTATATTCACGAAAAATTGAAAGCTAAATACCTTATAGTGAATGACCCATTGACACTATGACAACATTTAAATGAGATATATGAGCATCAGAAGACTATGTTTCTTCCCAAAGCTCGCTATGATTGGCTGCACCTGAGGTTGCAAGATTTTAAAGCGATTAGCGAGTATAATTCTGCATTATTTAAAATCAGCTCACAAGTGAAATTATTTGGGCAAAATATTATTGATGAAGATATGTTAGAAAAAAAATACTCCACATTTTATGTCTCGAATGTGCTTCTACAGCAGCAATATTAAGAGCGGAGTTTTAAAAAATATTCAGAATTGATATTATGTCTTCTTTTAGCTAAACAAAATAATGAGCTTCTGATAAAAAACTACCAGTCTCCCCCGACCGACTCTATACCATTCCTTAAAGTGAATGTGGTCTCATTTTATGGACGCGGTCGTGGATATGACTGCGGATGTGACGGTTGTAAAAATAATTTTTATCATCGTGGGGGTTACCGTAGAGGTAACAGTTATCATGCTTCAAGTTCTTGAATTAAGAATACCACACCATACCACTAACAGTGGAATCAATCTGAAACAAAAGAAGAAAAGGGAAGAGGTTTACAGAATAAACCTCTTGAAAATTATAAAGATGTTTATTATAGGTGTGGTATAAAAGGACATTGGTCACATGCCTGTCGTACGACCAAACCATTAGTAGATCTTTACCAAGCATCTATAAAAGATAAAAGGAAAAAAGTTGAAATGAATTTCACAAACTTTGATGACTCCATAGAAGTCACTCACCTTGAAGTTTTAGATTTCTTTGCAGATCTTAATAGAAAAATAGATCACTTAATTAGTGATGAAAATATCCGCATCAACTAGTTTTATTTTCTTGTTCCTTATAGTTCGTTATCTTTGTCGTGTAATGTTTTCTAGTATGTTTCTTTTTAATGAAGTAATGTTTTCCTAGTATGTTTTATTTTTGTAAGCAATTTTTATATTTTGGGTATAGAAGCATGGAACGTACTAATACATTCATTACTTCCATGATGAATGATGAAGATATGTGTCTAGTAGATAATGCAACAATTCATACAATTTTTTGAAAGAAAAACTATTTTATAAACTTAACATTAGCTGAAAATAATGTTAAGACAATATTTGGCAATACAAAATTAATTGAAGGTTTCGGAAGAGCCAATATATTATTGCCAAAAGGAACAAACCTCTATATTGATGGTGTTATATATTCAATTAGAGAAATAAGAAATTTGCTCTATTTTAAAGATATTCGTAGTGATGAATATCATATAGAAATAACAAATAAAGATAATAAAGAATATCTTTACATTACTTCTATTATTTCATGCCAGAAGCGTATATTAAAAAAACTTGCTACATTCTTTTCTGTATTATATTATATAACTATAAAAATTATGGAATCACCTAAAGTGATGTACTAAAAGTGTTTTGACCTAAAGAGTTTTATACTTTAGCATGATCGTATTGGTCATCTAAGATTAACAATGATGCGTCGAATAATTGAGAACTCACTTGGACATCCGCTAAAGAGCCAGAAGATTTTTTTGTCAAGTGATTATACATGCCCCGCTTGTTCACGAGAAAAATTAATTATGAGACCATTTCCTTCAAAAGTAATAGTTGAATTCCTAACATTTTTATAAAGAATTCATGGAGATATATGTGGGCCGATACACTCACCATATAGACCATTTTATTATTTTATAGTTTTAATAGATGCATCCATATAATGGTTATATATTTGTTTACTTTCTACTCGTAACGTTGCATTTGCTAGACTTCTTACTCAAATCATCAGATTACAAGCACAGTTTCTAGATTACCCAATTAAGTTAATACAACTGGATAATGCCGACGAGTTTACATCTCAAACTTTTGATTATTATTGCATATCTATCAGGATTGATGTTGAACATCCTATTGCACATACATATACACACACAAAATGGTCTAGCTAAATCTTTTATCAAACGTCTTCAGCTGATAGCTCGACCTTTACTTATGAGAACAAAATTACATGTCTCTGCTTAGAGACATGGCATATTGCATGCTGCATCATTGGTTCGTGTCCGACTTACTACTTACCATGAATATTCACCATTGCAGCTTGTTTTTGTCAACAAGCAAATATTTCACATCTAAGGATTTTTGTTGTGCTATATATGTACCAATTGCGCCACCACAACGTACTAATTAAGATGGGTCCCCAATGTTAACTTGAAATTTATATTTGTTTTTGTAAGTGGAATTTTTTGTGAAGGCATGGCCGATCACTCATGCCAATGTCAATGAGCCCAAACGCATTGCAAAAAGGACAAAGATGTTAGAATGGGTTGACCCTCTATGGGCCGATCACACTCCGATGATTAAATTAGTAAGCTTAATCGAGAATTGAATAAATGAAGACAGTGTATACTTGAAATTAATAGTCCATACCTTACTCTTGAGGGCTTCGGTATTCATAGTGTGATTGATGGAGTGTTTTACCTTTGGTCTACCAGAAGGTCATCATGACCTGTTGTGTAGACTTCATCATTTGCTGCTAACTGACCGAATACAGGTCATGCCTTACCGTCACACCAAAATTCGACTGATTGATCGTGCAAGTTGATGTCGCGTGGGAAGCCACTCGCGCATTTAATGTGGGTCGACTCCGTTTTAAATGCTTTGAGACTGCTAGCGATTTGGGCTTACCTTTCACAGTTTTAGGCCTTAGTCGGCAGCAGGTCGGTACACTGCGCCAGATCGACTTCAGTAATAATTGGGCCACCTCGCAGCCCAATTTAATTTATTTTGATTGGGCCTAACCTGAGGGGTTGGGCCGCGAACATTTAACCCACAATTGCCCCACAGCCCTTGTATCACTTTGAATTCCAAACAGCCAGGGGCTGTGTTGGGTCATAATGGCACCTCTTCAAGTATATGGCCGTTTCAACAGTTACCCGCTACGTGGACGACAAAGATTTAAAGCTGCAGTGATGAGATGTCGCCAAATCGATGGCCGATGTGACGGTTGGATGGAGTAACGTGATTACTGCCGTTTTCTCACACACAAACCGAAGGCCCACGTGTATATAAAAGGATGATGCCATTCTCGGTGTAAGGCACTTCGTTTTACTTCATTTCCTTGTCTAGCGTGTTCGTTGCCAATTCCAACTCCCACCATTGTAAGTCTCTCTATGCCCGTATCTCTTTCGTGCTTCTTTTTGCTTATCTTCTCATTTTCGACGGTTGTCCCCTAATGGCATCTCATCTTAGCAAAATGTTAGACGGTCTGGCGACGATGGGGCTAGATATGGAATCTCTAACGAGATCGGCTTAGAGCTAGTCGATCACAGTGACCACTGTATTGGGGAAATTGAGAAGGGGGACTTAGGTTCCTCCCTACATCCCTCCCTCCATAAGTTTAATGTAAAAAAGAATGTGTCACCCTCCCAACTGTCATCAAACGTACATAGGATCCTTTTCGGTATGCTCGAGATTAATCGGTGCCTGGGCGTAAACCTGGAGCTTATTAAACTCGACTACTGTTATACATTCTGCAAGGTCAAGGGAAGCTCTAAAGTTTATCTTCGGGTCGTAGAGCAGGCCAGGGAATTAGTGAAGTATCTACCCTCCTCTGGAAAGGGGGTTAATGATGTTAGGGTTTGGGTAATTGGGCCCTGGGAGTTTGGCGACCTTTCTGAGAGTGACAGACCAGCGCTCCGATGCTCTAGAGTTCCCCTTAAGATAGGTTTAATACCGATCTTCCGTCTTACGTGCCTAATTTGTTTTACTATGTTTTTGAATGCGACAGTGCCTTTTTACAGAAAAGAATAAGCATACGACGACGCGAGACTGGCTTGTTAACTTTGCCGATTTGAAGAAGGCTCTGGACTTCTGCGGGAAAGGCAGATTGAGAGAAATTGCTCAGACCGCCCATATCTTGCTAAATTACCCTCTCCACTACTCGACGTTCACTGCCGACACGGGGATCTCACAAAGTGTCCTCGTGAGATTGGTTAAGAAAGGTGCAGAGGGAGATTTCGAGAAAATTCTAGTCGGGATTGTTATTGAAAGAGCCCGTGCCCCTACAGGAGTAACAATTGCCACCCTACCGTCGTCAGAGTCCATTGTTGAAGAGCCCACCATGCATAAGATTCGTTTTGACTTAAATAGCTCAGCCTCAAGTTCGGTGCCAGTCACATTTCTAAACTGCTGAGTCAAATTAGTTCGGAGAAGACAAGAATCCACCCCGTCTCCAGATGAGGAGGATGACATGAATTTGAGGGAAATGATGTTTGCCGCGGCAGGCAAGCCACTGAAGACGGCCGCCACAACTTTTGCTCATCCTCTGGCCCTCTCCCTAGAGACTGTCTTAGCGGAGGAGGTTATTCCTCTGCAGAAGAAACTGATCACCAGGCAACAGAAGAAAAAGGCACCTGAGACTGCCAACCCACCACCTACTCTAAAGAGGTCAAAAGTTGGCACTGGCAAAGCCCCAATGGAGGAGGTTGGAAAGATGGTGACTATTACGCTAGACATTTTGGGCCGACCTCTGATGCCGGCAGATTCAATGATTGACCAAGCCAAGGTTGCCTTCGGCATTATTAAGAGCGTCCTGTATAAGAAGGATGTCGCCAAGTTGGGTGAGGCAAGCAATGCTGGCATCTTCATGGGGGCCTTCCATGACTCTCTCTTAGTAAGTCGGCCTTACTTTGTCAACTTGCTCTTAGATTTCACAGCACGTTATTCTAATGCAAACTTTAGTTTGGTGTATGGTTGTTTGAACTCATTGGAGGCAATGAGCCGCTTCTAAAAATTTGTTAAGTAGCATGAGCAACTTATAGAGGTGCATGGCGGCCTGAAGAAAGAGTGAATTGATGCTAACAAGGATCGAATCACTTTTAGGAAGGAGGCTGAGCAGGCCATTGCTGAACTGACATTGACGAAAAGAGAGACAAGGAGGTAGCTGACCTTCAAAACAAAACGTTGTGCAGTCTGTCGAGCTGTACAAAGCAAAGTCGGAGATCGAAGCCTTCCAAGCCGAAGTGGCCAAGTTGAAGGCGGAGGAAAAGGTCATCATGAAGACGGGTGAAGAAAAGGCGGCCAAGGATCTAGCCCTCCAGATGACGGATTTGAGCCGTAGCATCTTCCAAGAAGGCTGGAATAGTGCCCTTATCTTTACTAATGTGGATAAGTCCTCCGATGTCTAGCGCTTGTGCCCCAACTACTTCAACACCACAGAGGAGGGCATTGCCGATCCAAAGAAAGTGATAACCAATGCTGAGCATAAGAGACAACTTGCCTTGGAGGCTGCCGCTGAAATGGAAAAGACTACTGCCGAATCATCTAGGGTTGTAGAAGAGGCCGAAAACAACTCGGCGGAGCTTCTGTTCAGTTAGGGGAGAAGTCGGCTGAGGAGACTGAGAAGTAGAGTTGTAGTTCTTTTTTTTTTTTTATTTCTTTTTGTAACCAACTCCTTTTAATTTTTAATGAAAGTCTTCTTTTGCTTCTGTCTTGGTATTGCTTTCATTCTGACAATCTTTCATGGATGGTTGCTCTTTTTACTAATCAAAGTTCATAAAAACTTTTGATCTGCTTGAGTTAGGTAGGACCAAGTTTATAACTAGACTTGTGTTTGCAAATAAACCTTTTGCCTGCCCTATCTAGGAAGGACTTACCTGATCTCTGTTTAATGGCCGATCTGTCCAACTTGGACAAGACAAAGTTTTTACACTTGATTTTTATGACATTCTTTGGCCAACCTATCTAACTTGGACAAGACCAAGTTTTTACACTTGGTTTTTATGACCTTCATTGGCCGACATGTCCAACTTGAACAGGACCAAGTTTTTATACTTGGTTTTTTGGTTTAGTCTTTCTTTAATGCTTTAAGTAGATTCGTTTGAACAACTTCGTACTTTATTGATCTCACAAAGATTTTAAAGACTAAACATTTGTTAAGTTGTTACATCATATGGGAGTCCACTTCTACAAGTAATACTTTTTCAAGTTGTTGGTGTTCCAAGGTCGGGATAACTGTTTCCCATCTTTTGACAGATTCCAGTCGATATGCTCCTATATCGACTTGGGATGCCACATGGTAAAGACCTTCCCAGTTGGGGCTGAACTTTCCATCTACTAGATTCTTTGTTGCCCCTAATACCCTTCGTAGGACTAAGTCTCCCAGTACAAACGTTCTTGGACGAACCCATTTATTGTAAGAGTGACTTAACTATTGCTAATATTTGGTGAGTCTGATCAAGGCAGCTGCTCTGTTTTCTTGGGTAAAAATCCTGATCTGTGGCAAGAGTTTGGTCGTTAAGTCTAGTATTGAATGCTGCTGATTTGATCGTTGGTAGCCCCACCTGCAAGGGTATAATTGTTTCCACCCCGAAAGCTAAAGAAAAGGGGGTTTCGCCTGTAAACTTCCTCGAGATGGTACTATAGGACCATAGGACGTTGGGTAGTTCCTCCACCCATTTTTTGATCCCGTTCAGCATAGTCTTGTTTGAAATTTTAGCCTGCCCATTGCACTGTGCGTAGGCTGGTGTTAAATAGTAATTTCTGATCCCTAGTTCCTTGCAGAATGACCCGAACTTATTGCCATCAAATTGGGTGCTGTTATCTGAGACAAGTGCACAAGGTACGCCGAACCTTGTTACTATGTTTCTTCAGGCGAATCGTTTGGCTTCGATCTCTCTGATGGTTGACAAGGGCTCTACTTCCACCCACTTAGTGAAGTAATCTGTCGCCACAATTAGAAACCTTTTGTTCTCTGGAGCTCAAGGCAGGGGCTTGACAATATCCAATCCCCACTGGATAAAAGGCCAAGGGCTAGTTATAGTTGCGAGATCCTCGGCAGGTTGATGTATAATTAGAGAGTATATTTGACACTTTTCACACTTCAACACATATTAGGCCGCATCCTTTTGCATATAACGCCACCACTAATCTTATGAGATAGCTCGGTGGGCCACAAATCTTTTGCCAATATAACTTCTATAGATCCCTTCATAAATCTCAAACATGATGTCCTGCACTTTTTCCAGGTGAACACAGTGTACTTAGGGACCCATGAAAGATCGTCAGTAGAGTTCCTTGGTTAGTGACAACCAATATCTGAGGGCTTTGTGTTTGATTCGTCTGGCTTCATTCTTGTCCTCTGCCAGCTCGTTGTAAGCACCCCATTTTTTACCGCTCGGCAGTCTACACTCCGTCCAGACTTGTTTTCAAGTTATTATGGACACATTCCAATCGAAACCAATCCTCTAGTCCAAATTCCGTCTTTCCATCGCTTCGCGAGCCTGTCAGGCCCAAATAGAGGCAAAATGACCAAAATGCCCTTAGGGGCATTGTCCTTTCTTATTCCAATTCCAATCCCTCTCTCGAGACAGTTTATTCCTCGAGACGGTCTGAGTAGCGAAACTACTCACAAAAACCGTTAGAGTAGCGGAAGTACTCACCAAACCGTTAGAGTAGCGGAAATACTTACAAAACCGTTAGAGTAGCGGAAGTACTCACCAAACCGTTAGAGTAGCGGAAGTACTCACACTGTTAGAGTGGCGGAAACACTCAAAACCCAGGCACGTCTCTTCGGAGACGATAAGACCCCTTTCCAATCCCTCTCTCGAGACAGTTTATTCCTCGAGACGGTTCCAATCCAGGCACGTCTCTTCGGAGACGATAAAACCCCTTTCCAATCCCTCTCTCGAGACAGTTTGTTCCTCGAGACGGTCCAAGTAGCGAAACTACTCATAAAACCGTTAGAGTAGCGGAAGTACTCACAGAACCGTTAGAGTAGCAGAAATACTCACAGAACCGTTAGAGTAGCAAAAATACTCACAGAACCGTTAGAGTAGCGGAAATACTCAACCCCGTCCGAGTAGCGGAAATACTTAACCCCGTCCAAGTAACGGAAGTACTCACCAAACCGTTAGAGTAGCGAAAATACTCACACCGTTAGAGTGGCGGAAACACTCAAAACCTAGGTCAACACCAGTGGCTGTTAGCCCACTTCGGAGGAAAAGGACCAAACTACCCTTAGGACCTTTTTCGAGACTTTCCGGTCAAGATGACCATGTTGCCCTTAGGCATCCGAACGCCCCGGGAACCACACCGGCTCTGGTTATCAAACCGATAATGACCCGAGAATACTTTTTATAGTATTCTCAACCTTCCTTTATCTTTTCGGATCATTCTGAGTCAGTTCAGGCCAACCCGGTACAAAATGACCGTTTTACCCCTAGAGGGCCGGTCTCCTTCTTCGACCATACCGGCTTTGAGTATCAAACTGGTAATGTCCCGAGAATACTTTTTATAGTATTCTCAACCTTCCCTTCTCTTTTCGGATCATTCCGAGTCAGTTCCGGCCAACCCGGTACAAAATGACCGTTTTGCCCTTGGTGGGCCGGTTTCCTTTTTCAACCACACCGGCTCTGGGTATCAAACCGGTAATAACCCGGGAACACTTTCTATAGTGTTCTCAACCTTCCTTTACCTTTCCGGACCATTCCGAGTCAGTTCCGGCAAACCCGGTGCAAAATGACCGTTTTGCCCCTAGTGGGCCGGTCTCCTTTTCTGACCACACCGGCTCTGGGAATCAAACCGGCAACCTCTGGGAACATTCTAAATAATGTTTCCAGATCCCAAGTCTTGTTCCGGGACAGTCCGAGTCTGTCCCGGCAGTTTTCCGGTCTAGTTGACCGTTTTGCCCCTGAAGGCTCGGTCAACCTTTCCGACACATCTTATCCTCACTTTTCAAGTCAAATACCTCCAAAACACTATTTCAAGTGTTCCTGCTCCTTTCCGGCCTTCCGGGTCACTCCCGGCTCCTTCAAATCATTCCCGGACTTTCCGGAGTCACTCCTAGTGAAGCCAGGCTAAAGTTTACATGGTAGTCACTAGTACAGGCGCCCAAATCTAGTCAAAGATACGTTGCTTGCCGACCTTAATTGTTTCCTAAATGGCTGGCGCCATTAGTAGTGGCGCCAGTGTATAATTTGGCCTGGCGCCACTGCAACAGGCGCTAGGCTTGTCTTCCCTCTATAAATACAGGGCCTCATTCAACGTGAAAAGGGTCTGCAAACTTAACCTAGAAATCACACTATTCGATATACAGAGTTCGAGCACCTCCAAAAACCCTAGTTTCCTTAAGTTCTCCAAACCCTAGCCACCCTACACTAAACTCTAGCTACTATACACAAAACCCTAGCCTCCTATACACTCATACACTTCCCCATACACTCATACAATAGCATTCAATCACTCTCTGAAGACTTGAAGAGCAGCCATCCAAAGCTTGAAGACAATCCTTGAAGACTGAAGGTGAAGATCAAGACCAAAGACCGAAGACTGTACGGCGCGCAAAATAAACAAGAAACAAGGTAGGCTTTCTCTTTAATTTTCTACACTTCCCCCCTCTCTCTTCTCTCTCCAACCCACTTGGGTTTTCTCTATTTTAATCCCCCATCTCTTTCTCCCCCTTTCTTTGCATGCTTGAAACAAGGGGATTCCCGGTCCATGTGTAGGATTGAACTATGGGAGAGTCACCGTGTCGGGGGCTTTCTTCTAGTCTAACCAAAGACCACGTGGGTCCGGCCCCCCTTGATTATGTGGTGAAGCCTTAACCTTGTATGTTCGCGACCCCAAATTGCATTGTGCATATCATAGTCTTGCATCTTCCAAAACTCGTTTTCAAAGTTGTTTTTCAAAGCGTTTTCAAACTTGTTTTCAAAATTGCATCAAAATCTCTTTTTCAAAAACTTGTGTTCAAAACCACAATTCTAGGGTGATTCTAGCCTTTCCATGGCTAGGGTTGCTTTAGGAAAGTGTTATATTAAAAGTGGCCTTTTGGCCTATATTTTCAAACTTTGTTTTCAAAACCACTTTCTTAAAGTGGTTCTAGCCCTCTTATGGCTAGAATCGCTTTAGGAAAGTGAGATGTTTTTATACTTTCCAAAAACTCTCTCTCTCTCCAAGAATTTCCTCCTAAAAATCTCTTTTTCAACATACTTTCCTAAAACTTTCTTCTCCAAAAATTGTTTTCAAAAACTCCCTTCCAAAATCTATTTTTCAAAACTCTCTTTTTTGACTCCTTTCCAAAATCTTCTCCCTAGATTCACCTTCCTAAAAATGCTCCCTAAAAATCTTTCCAAAAACTCTCTTTTCCAAAATCTCCCTTTTAAAAATTTCCCCCTAGGATCTTCCTTCCAAAATTCACGTTTCCAAAAACATGCTTTCCAAAAACTTCTTCTCTCTAAAATCTCTTTCCAAAAGCTCTCTTTTCCAAATTCACTTTCCAAAAATTCCTCCCTAGGATTCCCTTCTAGAAAATCTACGTTTCTAAAAACACACTTTCTAAAAACTCTTTTCTTAGAGTCCGAGTCAAGCCCTAGAACTCGCAATTAGGAAACCCTAATTTTCTTCCCAAAACATGGTTTTCAAACTTTGCCCCAAACCTGGGTTTTCAAAACCTCTAATTTTCACATCCAAACTATACATGTTTCCAAAACCTCTTTTCTATGTCAAAACTATAATTTTCCAAACCTAGGGTTTCTAGAATCCCCCTTTCCAAATCCTTGTCAAATCAAATCTTCCCTTTAAGAAACCAAATCCAATCTCCCCGTTTAGGAAACTAGATCCCGTCCTCCGTTTTTGGAAATAAAATCCAACCTTTCTTTTTAGAAACCAAATCTAATCCCTTCCTAATCCAATCATTTCTTAATTCAATTCCTTCCTAAACCATAAGTTTCCTAAATTTAAACTTCAAATCTTTCCTTAAGTTTCAAAATCCAAATCTTTCTTAATTCGAATCATTCCTAAACTTCCACTTACCTAAATCTTAAGTTTCCAAAATTTGAACATAAAAATCTTTCCTCAATTTTAAAACTCAACTTTCAAGTCTTTCCTAATTCAACCCCCTTCTTAATTCTACCCTCTTTTCAAATCTTAACTTTTCAAACCTAAGCTTTCAAATCTTTCCTAAACTCAAACCTTTCCTAATCTCAAGATTTTCTAAAACTTTAAAGCTTTCTAAATCTTAAACTTTCTAAATTTCAAATCTTTCCAAATTCAAAACTTTCTAAAATTTGAAACCTTCTTAAGTTAAATCTTTCTAAACCTAAAACTTTCTAAATCCTAAATTTTATAAATTTCAAATCTTTCTAAAATCAAAACTTTCTAAATTTGAAACCTTCTTAAGTTAAATCTTTCTAAACCTAAAAACTTTCTAAATTCTAAACTTTCCAAAACTTCAAAATCTTTTCAAATCTAAAAATTTTCTAAACTCAAATCTTTCTTAATTCAAACATTTCCTAAACTGAAAACTTTCCTTTTTCAAACCTTTCCTAAAACGAAACTTTCTTATTTTCAAAACTTCCCTATTTCAAAACTTTCCTAATTTGGAAACTTTCCTAATTTAAAAACCTTTTCTATTTCAAAAACTTTCTAAATCTGATAACTTTCCTAATTCAAAACTTTCCTAAGTTGAAACTTTCTTAAACCTAAAACTTCCATAATTCAAAACTTTCCAAAAATGAAACTTTCCTAAATCGAACTTTTCCTAATTCAAACATTTCCTAAATCCAATCTTTTCTAAATTTCCAAACCTTCCAAGTCAAGTCAAATATTTTCTAAGTCTCCTCTCTTTCCTAAGTTTAGGTTTCTTAAACCTTCTCTTTCCAAAACAAGTCCAAATCTATCTTTTCAAATCAAAATTCAATCTTTTCAATTCTAAAATTCCAATTTCCAATTTTCAATCTTCTATTCAAAGTCCAATCTCTTCAATTTCAATTTCCAATCCCCTCTTCTAATTTCAAATCAAATTCAATTTTCAATCCAATCTCCTTCTTCAAATCAAACCTTCTATTTTCAATCAGACTCCGGTCCGAACTACGACTGACCTGATTCTCCCAAAGGGATACGTAGGCAACCTTCATAGGTGCGGTCACAATATTTTTCAAACTTTTAATTCCACCCTCATGGGTGCGGTTTTCAAATCTTTCCAAATCTCAAATTCCACAATCTTTTCAAGTCTCCAATCTATTTTCAAGTTTCCCATTCCAAAAATCTATTTTTAAATCTTTATTTCCAATTTCTAAAAATTTTCAATTTCAATTCCATCTCTTCAAATCTATTTTCCAATCTAATCAATTTCTTTTCAAATCTTTTTCCAAATCAATTCTCTTAACTTGCACCTGCATCTCATGCATCATATTTTTAAACATTGTTTTCTAAAGTGGGTAGGATTGGTCAATAGTTATTTAAAGACTCTCATAGGTGAATCTAGGGTAGATTGACATGTAGGTACCGAAAGGGCGGGGTAGGGTGATAGCTTAGTGCGTCTTCCCTACACGTAACTAACCTCCGAACCTAGATCACTGTTTTCATAGACCAAAACGGAGTTATTTTTCTAAAAAGGGCTAGATGTTTTCCAAAGGTTGCCAAACAACCTGTTTTCTTAAAAACCCTCTCTTGAGGAGATATTTTCAAAAACCTTTTTCCAAAAACCCTAAGTGTAGTCTTTGGATTATTCTTAGTTTTTAGGTGACCTAACTCACCTTAATCAAGTTAGGTGGCGACTCCGAATCTTTTTCAAAATCCCTTTATTCAAACCTGTTTTCAATTCAAATCTAGTCGCACTCATTCTTCTAGGAGGGTGAGTTCTAACGAGAGAGTACAACATTTTTTCCGCTTGTGTGAGTATTCCTCGAGCGCGAAAAATCTGGGCGCGACACTCGTCTTTGTCAAGATAGGAGATAATTGGGTCCATCCATAATGGTCTCGACTGTTCTATAGCCAGAGCTTGTTCTTCCTCATGAAATATGCTTGATCTGGCTAAGGTCTCCACATGGATCGTTCTTTTTAAGCCTGACTTCAGGGCTGTTGCTAGTGTAGCCAAGGCATCGGCATGAGAGGAGTTATCGCGGTTGATCTGAAGGAGTTTGTATTTGCCGAACTTGGTTAGCAATTCCTTCGCTTTTGCTAGGTATTGCGTTATTCGGTCATTTTTTGCCGCGTATTCTCCCATGATTTGATTAACTACTAACTAGGAGTCGGAATAGATGATAATCTCGGCAATTTTTAATTCAATGGCTTGGCGCAATCTGGCGAGCAAGGTCTCATATTTAGATTCGTTGTTTGAGGCTGTGAACTCAAGTTTGATGGCTTGTTCAACGGCCAAACTGTCTGGTGTAATGAGCACTATGCCCCATCCTGCCCCCCGGTCGTTGGATGCTCCATCAACAAAGAGTTTTCAATGATCAGCATTTTTCTAAAGGTCAAGGGGGAGGTCATCGTGTTGTTGAGCTGGAGGTATGAAAGGGTTGGCCTCCGATGGTAGTTCAACAGAAAATTCGATAATAAAGTTGGCAAGTACCTGACTTTTCACTACCGATCTTGGTTAGAACTTGATGTCAAATTCTCCTAGTTCAATGGCCTACTTTGCCAATCTTCCTGAGAAGTCAACCCTTCTAAGGAGTGGTTTGAGCTAATGGTCTGTGAGGACGTTGATGGTGTGAACTCTGAAGTAGTGCACTAATTTACGAGATGCCACTACCAGTGCAAGTGCTAATTTCTCCAGCAGTAAGTACCTACTTTCTGCCCCCAAGACAGTTTTACTAATATAATAGATTGGTATTTGTTGCCGATCTTGTTTCCGGAGTAGTACGGCACTGACTGCATGTTCCGACACTACTTGGTAAAGAAAGAGTTCTTCATGCTTAAGTGGGCTGGAAAGTAGGGATGGCTGGGTGAAGTACTTCTTCAGGTCACCAAGGGCTTGATCACATTCCGGAGTCCATTTGAATTGTTCCCGCTTTTTGAGAAACTAGAAGAATAGTCGGCACTTATCCGAAGATCAGTTGATAAATCGATTGAGTATCGCCGCCATTTCAGTCAACTTTTGTACTTCTTTGGCATTTTTAGGGGCTTGAACGCCCTGGATTGCATTGATCTATCATGGATCTACTTCAATTCCCTGATGTGTGATCAAGAACCCCAGGAATTACCCCGAATTGACTCCGAACACACTCTTGGAGGCGTTTAGCCTTATTTTGTATTACTTCAGGATGTTGAGCACTCCTTTCAGATTCTCCAAATGGGAGTTGCCGACTTTGCTTTTCACCAACATGTCATCGATATAGACCTCCACAGTGTAACCGATATGATTTTTGAACATTTTGGTGACCAGTTGCTGGTAAGTGGCCCCGACATTCTTTAGACTATAGGGCATTACTTTGTAGCAGAAAATACCCTTTGGAGTAATGAAAACCGTCTTCTCCTAGTCATCTAGATGCAAGGGGATCTGGTGGTACCCTCGGTATGCATTCAAGAAGCTCATTTTTTCAAAATTGACTGTTGTATCTACAAGCTGGTTTACTTTGGGAAGAGGGAATGGTCCCTTGGGGCATGTTTTGTTTAGATCGGTGAAGTTAACGCAGACCCTCCACTTGCTGTCCTTCTTCTTTACCACCACAGTGTTCGAAAGCCAGTTTGGGTAGTGGACCTCTCGAATTGCCCCGGCTTCTAAGAGTTTTTTAGTTTCTTCAATAGCGGCATCCACATATTATGTTACCATTGTTGGGCGGAGGTCTGGAGGGCCAAGTCCAGCATCCTGCCGCATGCGTGCAGTCGAGACGTGGCGCTGGCTGCTGTGAAGGTATAAGGAAATAAAGTTGCGCCTTGACCAAAAGCAATTGCTTTTGGTGCAGTGGTAAGCGCTTGATCCTGAAAACTGGTATCAGAGCAGGTCACTGGTTCGACTCCCCTGGATGGTAGGCTGCTTGCGAGCAGGTGCTGGGGGGGGGGGATTGTTGGGCGGAGGTCTGGAGGGCCAAGTCCAGCATCCTGCCGCATGCGTGCAGTCGAGACGTGGTGCTGGCTGTTGTGAACGTATAAGGAAATAAAGTTGCGCCTTGACTAACAGCAATTGCTTTTGGTGCAGTGGTAAGCGCTTGATCCTGAAAACAAATTGTTGAGTCAATGCCTTGATTTTGATGATAACAAAACATGGTTAAATGATCTAATAATTCTACTTAGTGTGCAGATGAATTATTAATTAGATCTTGACTTGAAGCTTATCATAATAGAGGACTTATGATGAAAAGCATGATGAAGTGATGTATTCTACAAAGGTGATATTATAAGAAGAAAAAGGATTCTCAAGTTGATGAAAATCCTAGATTGAAGATTGATAAGCATGAAAGAATAGCATATTCTACAATGGTGATTTTATAAGGGAATGAAGATGATGGATATCAAAGAAGAAGAATGAAAATGATCAAAGTCTTGATTTAAAAGATTGAAGACTTTGAGTACTTGAAGACATCTTGCAAGAATGGAAAAAGAAGAGACCAACTCAAAAACATAAAAGCTTTCTTGAGACAAAGACCTTCAAGCAGCAAATTTTCAAACACTGCTGATAATCCAGTCGATCTCTCTCAAACCCCTTCTCCCAAAAGAAAATGAAGACCTTTGCCTCTGAACTCTCTATTTTCTGTTTTTGAACAAGATATTTTCTAAAGCATCATGTAATATGTTTGTGGATGGTTCTTTTTGTTAAACTCTTTCAATATTTCTTTATGAATGAATGGTGTGTTTTGGATCTCTTTATCTTAACATTGCTATCTTATTTGTGTTTGGTTGAATGAATGATTGCTTTAACCATGCTGAATAAATGATTGCTTCAACTATCTTTGTAAATGATCTTCACATAAACATCATTGTATACTATTTTTTTTTGCTATTGTACCTGTCTGTTTTTCTCCATCTATTACTCCTCTTTTTGAGGATTTGACAAAAAGGGGGAGAAATTTTTCTCAAAAAGATCAAAAGGAGAGAAAACACTCCTCAATGCACTACCATGAATTATATCATAAGGCATCAACTGCAAAGGAAAGGGGGAGCATTAGTTTAATGAAGTTGAAGCACATGAACCTGATTCAGTGGATCTTAAGCCATAAAACTCTCAAACAACAAGTACAAAAGAAAGGGGGAGCAAATGATTGGTATAAAAATCTTACTTTCTCTACATTTTTTTTTGCTATTGCCAGTTATTAAGCCTCTTAGAATTTTGAGCATACTGTCTATACTCTTAAATTTTTTTTAAGCCATTTTAAAGAAAACTCCTTCATTAAGGGGGAGAAATTTCCTTATTTGGACTATGATTCCCCATTTTTCATTCCAAATTTGCATACCTTTTTGATTGATTAACAAAAAGGGGGAGAAATACTTATGAAAAATATATTGAAACAGGGAAGAAAACTGAAAATTTGAAGTACTGGACATTTGAAGTCTCATACTTCTCATACATATTAATCCTCATGTTTCATGTTGAAATTAATTGCATATATTTTTAATGTTTTGTCATCATCAAAAAGGGGGAGATTGTTGAGTCAATGCCTTGATTTTGATGATAACAAAACATGGTTAAATGATCTAATAATTCTACTTAGTGTGCAGATGAATTATTAATTAGATCTTGAATTGAAGCTTATCATAATAGAGGACTTATGATGAAAAGCATGATGAAGTGATGTATTCTACAAAGGTGATATTATAAGAAGAAAAAGGATTCTCAAGTTGATGAAAATCCTAGATTGAAGATTGATAAGCATGAAAGAATAGCATATTCTACAATGGTGATTTTATAAGGGAATGAAGATGATGGATATCAAAGAAGAAGAATGAAAATGATCAAAGTCTTGATTTAAAAGATTGAAGACTTTGAGTACTTGAAGACATCTTGCAAGAATGGAAAAAGAAGAGACCAACTCAAAAACATAAAAGCTTTCTTGATAGATGTAAAGATGTCTTGAAGACATGGAAGGAATCACAAGATTTGGAAAGCTTTCTTGAGTTGTTGAAGTCCATGGAGAAGCCATGTTAATTGAAGAAATGAAGATTCTAAGTCATGGAAGCTCTCTTGAAGATATTGAAGAAGACTTGAATCAATGGATGAAGCTATGATAATGAAAGAGCTCTACAAGTGATGAAAATGAAGAAAACTCACCTTGAATGGATTGAAGATGTTCTTGGAGTCATCTAATCTTGAAGAAGTGTTTGCAAGCTTTAAAAAGCCTATTTAGATGATCCTTGAAGAGATTGGAAGCTTTGAAAAAGATTGAAGAAAAGTTGCAAAAATATGGGTTTTGGTAAAAAGAGTCGACCCCTCAAGCAAGAAGAGTCGACTCATTCGAACAGAGCCTTGGAATTCTGCTAGAAGCTTAAAAGAGTCGACTCCTGGCCAAAAAGAGTCGACTCATTGCAACAGAGAACAAACAATTCTGCAGACTGCTGAAAAGAGTCGACTTCTGGGACAAAAAGAGTCGACTCATTTGGACAGAAACTTGAAAAATCTGCTGAAATGCAAAAAGAGTCGACTCATTGTGAAAAGAGTCGACTCTTAGACCGTAACGGCTAGTTTTCTGACAGACGGTATGGGCACAAACACAACCAAATCTTCTCCCATACTTCTCCAACGGCTAGAATCGATCCATACCTATATATATGAGATACATACAGCTTCAAAGAAGAAGATGAGAGCAATCATACCATTCATATCAAGTGCTTGAAGCTGAAAATCACCTGTACCTCACTGCCATATATTTTTGCTGAGTGTTTAAAGTTATCCATTGAGTTGTATTCATTTGTATACTCACTAGAAGAGTCACTCTCTGTATAATCTTCATTCATTCTTGTTTGGGTGGGTTTGTAACCTTGTAAGTTTAAGTGTTCTTGGGAAAAACACTTGTAAGTTTAAGAGAAGCTTGGACAAAATCTCTTGGGTTTTGAAAGCTTGGGAAGAAGCTTTTGTAAAGAGTGAGCTGGGCACTCGTGGCACAACCAGCCGCTGTGTAAGGAGTATTACATAGTGGAATTCCTTCGAAAGGACCGAAGAAGAGAGGACGTAGGCAAGGTTGGCCGAACCTCTATAAATCTGGTGCACTTCTTTTCTGCCTCTGTTTTGTTTAATTGCTCATTATACATGTTTGCATAAATATATATATTGACATACACTCCACTTGTTTGATATATATATTTCGATTAATTGTTGTTAAAATACATAAACAAGTTTTAGTTGAAATTCTAGTTAAAAAATTCTATAAAACCCAATTCACCCCCCCTCTTGGGTTGCCTACTTGGGCCAACAATTGGTATCAGAGCTAGTACTCTAGTTTAAAGGCTTAACATCCTTAGAGTTGATCCATGGCAACCATGTTTGGAAGCTCTCTAAGTGAGGGTCAATCCATTAATAGACCTCCAATGTTTAATGGTACAAACTACAACTATTGGAAGAATAGAATGAGGATTTATATTCAATCTGTTGATTATGAGTTATGGATGATTATCGTTAATGGTCCTAAAACTCCCAGCAAAGTTATTGAAAGAGAAGTTATCCCCAAACCTGAAAATGAATGGGATGAGAATGACATGAAGCTTATGCAATCTAATGCTAAGGCTATGAATATCTTATATTGTGCATTAGATCCAAATGAGTTCAATAGAATTTCTACCTGTGAATCTGCCAAAGAAATTTGGGACAGACTTGAAGTAACTCATGAAGGAACAAATCAGGTCAAGGAGTCAAAAATTAACATTCTTGTGCATAACTATGAATTATTTAGAATGAAATCTGATGAGTCTATAACTGAGATGTTCACCAGATTTACTGACATTGTAAATGGCTTAAAGTCTCTTGGAAAAGTGTATCCTAACAGTAAACAGGTGAGGAAAATCTTAAGATCACTGCCAAAGACATGGGAAGCAAAGGTGACAGCCATTCAAGAAGCTAAAGACCTCAACATTCTACCTCTTGAAGAACTTCTTGGCTCTCTTATGACTTATGAGCTAACCCGAAAACAGAATGCTCAAGAAGAAGAGGACAAGAAAAAGAAGTCTGTTGCATTCAAGACCACCACATCAGAAAATGAATCTGGAAGTGAAGAAGAAGATGAGGAAGATCTTGCTCTCATCACAAGAAAATTCAAGAGATTCATGAGAAGAAGGTGGAAGGGAGGAAAGAAGATTGAAGCAAAAGGTGAATCCAACAACAAGGATTCTACCATCATATGCTACGAATGCAAAAAGCCAGGACACATGAGAAATGAGTGTCCTCAGCTGAAAAAGAAAGGAAAGAAAGAAAGAGGGAAGAAGGCTCTAGCTGCAACATGGAGTGACAGTGAGGATTCAAGCTTAGATGAATCTGAAACTCATGAAGTAGCCAACCTATGTCTTATGGCACATGAAGAAGAAACAGAGGTAACTAATTCTGATTTTTCTTTTAATGAATTGCAAGATGCTTTTGATGATTTGATAGTTGAATTTAAAAAGCTAAGCATCAAAAACAATCTTCTCAAGAATATGGTATTCACTCTCACAGAAGAAAGTGAAGAGTTACAAAATGAAAATGACATTTTGAAAAACGAAAACTCTGTTTTAAAAGAAAAAGTCACTGATTTAGAAAAATCTCTTTCTAAATGTGTCAATGGAAGAGATAAACTTGATGTTATGCTTGAAAAACGAAATTGCTCTCTTGACAAGGCTGGAATAGGTTACAATGTTTTTAAACATAAAAAGTTTTCAAAAGCACCAATCACATGCTTCTATTGTCATAAGAGAGGTCACTTTGCAAATCAATGTTTTCTTATACAACAATCTCATGTTGTCAAGAAAGCTTGGGTTCCAAAAGGAACATTGAAGACTAACTCCACTGGACCCAAGATGATTTGGGTACCAAAGGTCAAAGGTTGAGTTGCTTGTTTTGTAGGTGTGTCTTCAAGCCAACTCCAAAAAGGATCAATGGTATTTGGACAGTGGCTGTTCAAGACATATGACTGGAGATGAAACTCAATTCACTTCTCTCATACCAAAAGATGGAGGATTGGTCACTTTTGGAGATAATAGCAAAGGCAAGATCATCGGTATAGGTAGTATTGGTAAAAATTCTTCAACTTCTATTGAGAATGTTCTACTTGTTAAAGGACTTAAACACAACCTGTTAAGCATTAGTCAATTGTGTGACAAGGGTTGCAAAGTAGTGTTTGAATCATCTAAATGTAATGTAGTAAACATAAATGATAACAAGATCATATTGACTGGTCATAGACAAGGCAATATTTACACTTTCAACTTAAATGAATTATCTTCTTGTAAGATCAAATGCCTTGCTGCTGTGAGCAAAGAGGATAGTTGGTTGTGGCATAGAAGGCTTGGCCATATTAGTATGAGCATTATTTCAAAAATTTTGAAAAATGAGTTAGTAAATGGTCTTCCCAAACTCAATTTTGAAAAAGACAAAACTTGTGATGCATGTCAAATGGGAAAACAAACCAGAGTATCTTTTAAATCTACCAACATGCTCTCTACTTCTAGACCACTTCAACTATTGCATATGGATTTGTTTGGACCAACTAGAACTCTAAGCTTAGCTGGTAAACAATATGCTCTTGTCATTGTTGATGATTACTCAAGGTTTACATGGACATTCTTTCTAGCTCACAAAGATGAAACAATTGCTTTCTTTACCAAATTTTGTAAAAGGGTTCAAAACGAAAAAGGATTTACAATCACAGCAATTAGGACTGACCATGGTGGTGAGTTTGATTGCAAACCTTTTGAAACATATTGTGATGAAAATGGTTTTGAACATAACTTTTCAGCACCTAGAACTCCTCAACAAAATGGAGTTGTTGAGAGGAAAAACAGGACTTTGGAAGAAATGGGGAGAACAATGCTCTGTGAAAACAATTTGCCAAAATATTTCTGGGCTGAAGCTGTTAACACAACTTGCTATGTGTTAAACAAAGTTTTGGTAAGAAAATTTTTAAATAAAACCCCATACGAGCTTTGGAAAAACAAGAAACCAAATGTTTCATATTTTAGAGCTTTTGGATGTAAATGCTTTGTGTTGAATAATAATAAGGACAACCTTGGTAAATTTGATGCAAAATCTGATGAAGCTATCTTTCTAGGATATTCCTCACATAGCAAGGCTTATAGAGTTTACAATAAGAAAACCTTAGTTGTTGAAGAATCAATTCATGTTACTTTTGATGAACTAAACTCTTTGTCTGGAAAGGCTGTGAATGATGATATAGATGATGTGGAGAAGAACTTGGATAAGATGAACATTGATCAAACTCAAAATGAAGCTTCACCACATGACAAAGGAAATCAAGATGACTCCTCAAGCCAACAAAATGAGAATGAAGGATTGCCAAAGGAGTGGAAATTTGTCCACAACCATCCAACAGAGCAAATACTAGGTGATCCATCACAAGGGGTAAGAACAAGATCATCTCTTAGAAATGTGTGTAATCATCTTGCTTTTCTTTCACAAATAGAACCAAAATGTTTTCAAGATGCTGAAAATGATGAGTCATGGATTATGGCCATGCAAGAAGAATTAAACCAATTTGAAAGAAATAAGGTTTGGAATCTTGTTCCTAGACCTAAAGATCATCCTGTAATTGGAACCAAATGGGTGTTTAGAAACAAGATGGATGAATCTGGAACCATTATTAGAAACAAGGCTAGACTTGTAGCTCAAGGCTATAGTCAAGAAGAAGGTATTGATTTTGATGAGACGTATGCACCTGTAGCTAGATTAGAAGCTATTAGAATGTTGCTTGCATTCTCATGTTTCAAGAATTTCAAACTTTATCAAATGGATGTGAAGAGTGCATTCTTGAATGGTTTTATTTCTGAAGAGGTGTATGTTGAACAACCTCCTGGCTTTGAAAATCCTGTATTTCCAGAACATGTTTTCAAACTTACTAAAGCATTATATGGTTTAAAGCAAGCCCCAAGGGCCTGGTATGAAAGGCTAAGCAAATTTTTAATCGAAAATGATTTTACGAGAGGAAATGTTGATACAACTCTTTTTATAAAGGTTAAAAATCATGACATGTTGCTTGTGCAAATTTATGTTGATGACATTATATTTGGCTCTACTAATGAAAAGCTTTGCAAAGAATTTGCTAAGTGTATGCAGGGTGAGTTTGAGATGAGCATGATGGGTGAGCTCAATTACTTCCTTGGACTTCAAATCAAACAATCAAGGGAAGGAATTTTCATTAACCAAGCTAAGTACATCAAAGATCTACTCAAGAAGTTTGGGCTGGAAAATGCGAAACCATTGGGCACTCCTATGAATACTTCAACAAAACTTGACAGTGATGAGAAAGGTATTTCGGTAGATACCAAGCTATATAGAAGTATGATAGGCTCATTGCTCTACTTGATTGCTAGTAGGCCTGATATTATGTTTAGTGTATGTTTGTGTGCTCGATTTCAATCTAATCCAAAGGAATCACATATTGTTGCTGTTAAACGAATATTTAGATACCTTAAGCATACACCTAATCTTGGATTGTGGTATCCTAAAAACACATCTTTAAACTTAATTGGTTATTCAGATGCTGATTATGCTGGTAGCAAAGTTGATAGAAAAAGCACTAGTGGATCTTGTCAATTTCTTGGAAATATGCTTGTTTCATGGTCTAGTAAGAAACAAAACTCTGTTGCACTTTCTACAGCCGAGGCTGAGTATATTGCAGCCGGAAGTTGTTGTGCACAAGTGCTTTGGATAAAACATCAATTAGAGGACTTTGGTTTAACATTTGAACATATTCCAGTTAGATGTGATAACACAAGTGCCATCAATCTGACTAAAAACCCTATCCAACACTCTCGCACAAAGCACATTGAGATTAGACATCATTTTATACGTGATCATGTGCAAAAAGGTGACATCTTGCTTGATTTTGTGAGTACTGAACATCAACTTGCAGATATATTCACAAAACCCTTGAATGAAGATAGGTTTTGTATGATTAGGAGAGAATTGGGAATGAGCAACTCTTTATCTTGAATGCTTAGATGTCTATATATGTTTGATAAATGCATAAGTATCCTTGAAATTGATTACAAACTTGTTTGATGCATTTCATGGCTTTTAAAAACACATCTTTGCATTTCTGGAGAAAAAGAGTCGACTCCTGGACTCTGGAATCAGCCCCAGATGTCCTCTGTTGAAAAGAGTCGACTCCTCCTATCAAAAGAGTCGACTCATTTGAACAGAGAGCTCAGGAAGCTTTCTTCGCTCAAAAAGAGTCAACCCTTTTTAACCATGAGTCGACTCATTTAAGTTAAAACTACTTTAAAACTGTAACACCCCTGTTTTATTCAAATCATTCCACAGTTTCAAATTTCTCTCTTCTTTCACGATCAACTGCCATCTCCACTTTCAACCACCGAAAAACTCTCCCTCAATCCTTACCCAACCTATATTTGATCATTCTAGAGTCTATCTAACTTCCTTCAACCGTCATTTGCAACCTTCCATGGCTCCTAAATCTGCTCCATCGAAGAAAGGCAAGAAAGCCCTAAAAGAGCCGACTCCCATATCCAAGAGAGGAACGAAGAGGAAGACTAAAGGAGACTCTTCTAAGCTTTCAAAGAGGAGAAAAGGGAAGCAAACTGAGGAGGAGGAAGATGTATTTCTCGACAACACCATTTACTTTGAGAAGAAATCAAATCAAGATAAGTATGAGAAAATTTTCTCTTCTAGAGTCATTTTAAATGGAAGATGGATAGATTATGCCTTCTTTGCTAAAGAGAAGTTTGCATTTGAACCAAAATTTGAAGCCCTTGGTTGGAAATCTATTACTTTGTTAAAGGATGATGTATATCTTGAAATTGTTGGACAATTCTATGCCCATGTAGAAAAGGAAACTGGAGAAGTAAATGTGATTAGTTATGTGAAGGGTGAAACCATTACCCTCACTAAAGGAGTGATTTGTCAAATTTTAAAAATTAGTAGTGGTGGGCAAATGGACAAGAAAGATGTTAGTAGAAAGACTGCTTTATCTGCTTTACTAGGAAAGGAAATTACTGATGATTCATTCCAACCCATGGCCAATGAGTTGCCTTTGGAACTGAGATTGGTGCATCACTTTATTTGTCACATTCTCATTCCTAAAGGTGGGAAGTTTGACTACATCACTGAAAGGGAATTGTTTTTCCTCTGGGCTTATTTGACAGACACTAAAATCGATTTGCCTGAGTTTATTTTAGAGCACATTGTCAAAGCCTCAAGAACCAAAGTTAGCCTATCCTATGGGATCCTCTTGACAAAAATTTTTAAACACTTCAAGATAGATTTAAGGGGTGAAAAGCACAGAACTCCTGATTCTAATTCAGATGAGTACAATCAGAAAACTTTGTCAAGGATGGGCTATCACTTCAACCCTCAGAGCAAGACCTGGACTCCTAGAAAAGAGAAACACATTGACAGTGAGACTCCTGGAATTGAATCCACTGAAAGAGGTGAACCTTCCAGTGCCATACCAGAAAGTGGTGAACCCTCTAGACCTGCCTCTTCTCCTACTCCAAGGGAACTTTTTCCAATGAGCATTGTTCCAGGTGGCCAATCAGTAGATATGAGTATTTTGATGAGCATGGTAAGAGACTTGAAAAGGCATCAAGAAGAGATGTTCACCAAATTGGATAAGAAAATTGATAATGGGGCAACTAGATTATTCTTTGTTGAAAAGAAGGTAAGAGAATTGAGCAAGGCCTTTGTGTCTGAAGGAACCAAAATCAGAGAGAAAGTTGCCAATGACATTGCTTTTTCCACTGAGCATATTGGCAAATACATGAAGAAGCTGGTGGGAGACCAATACCAGCCTCTTTTCCCTTCAGCAGCAGAATTTGCAGCAGAGGACTCAAGTACAGATGAGTTGGAAGGATCCAGTGGAAGGGAGCATACCTTTTCTCAGCCATCACCTGCAGACCCCTCTGATCCCTTTGACCAAACTCCTCCAAAGTCTTCTGTTGCTCCTCACAAATATGGCCTGAGACAAAGACCTTCAAGCAGCAAATTTTCAAACACTGCTGATAATCCAGTCGATCTCTCTCAAACCCCTTCTCCCAAAAGAAAATGAAGACCTTTGCCTCTGAACTCTCTATTTTCTGTTTTTGAACAAGATATTTTCTAAAGCATCATGTAATATGTTTGTGGATGGTTCTTTTTGTTAAACTCTTTCAATATTTCTTTATGAATGAATGGTGTGTTTTGGATCTCTTTATCTTAACATTGCTATCTTATTTGTGTTTGGTTGAATGAATGATTGCTTTAACCATGCTGAATAAATGATTGCTTCAACTATCTTTGTAAATGATCTTCACATAAACATCATTGTATACTATTTTTTTTTGCTATTGTACCTGTCTGTTTTTCTCCATCTATTACTCCTCTTTTTGAGGATTTGACAAAAAGGGGGAGAAATTTTTCTCAAAAAGATCAAAAGGAGAGAAAACACTCCTCAATGCACTACCATGAATTATATCGTAAGGCATCAACTGCAAAGGAAAGGGGGAGCATTAGTTTAATGAAGTTGAAGCACATGAACCTGATTCAGTGGATCTTAAGCCATAAAACTCTCAAACAACAAGTACAAAAGAAAGGGGGAGCAAATGATTGGTATAAAAATCTTACTTTCTCTACATTTTTTTTTGCTATTGCCAGTTATTAAGCCTCTTAGAATTTTGAGCATACTGTCTATACTCTTAAATTTTTTTTAAGCCATTTTAAAGAAAACTCCTTCATTAAGGGGGAGAAATTTCCTTATTTGGACTATGATTCCCCATTTTTCATTCCAAATTTGCATACCTTTTTGATTGATTAACAAAAAGGGGGAGAAATACTTATGAAAAATATATTGAAACAGGGAAGAAAACTGAAAATTTGAAGTACTGGACATTTGAAGTCTCATACTTCTCATACATATTAATCCTCATGTTTCATGTTGAAATTAATTGCATATATTTTTAATGTTTTGTCATCATCAAAAAGGGGGAGATTGTTGAGTCAATGCCTTGATTTTGATGATAACAAAACATGGTTAAATGATCTAATAATTCTACTTAGTGTGCAGATGAATTATTAATTAGATCTTGAATTGAAGCTTATCATAATAGAGGACTTATGATGAAAAGCATGATGAAGTGATGTATTCTACAAAGGTGATATTATAAGAAGAAAAAGGATTCTCAAGTTGATGAAAATCCTAGATTGAAGATTGATAAGCATGAAAGAATAGCATATTCTACAATGGTGATTTTATAAGGGAATGAAGATGATGGATATCAAAGAAGAAGAATGAAAATGATCAAAGTCTTGATTTAAAAGATTGAAGACTTTGAGTACTTGAAGACATCTTGCAAGAATGGAAAAAGAAGAGACCAACTCAAAAACATAAAAGCTTTCTTGATAGATGTAAAGATGTCTTGAAGACATGGAAGGAATCACAAGATTTGGAAAGCTTTCTTGAGTTGTTGAAGTCCATGGAGAAGCCATGTTGATTGAAGAAATGAAGATTCTAAGTCATGGAAGCTCTCTTGAAGATATTGAAGAAGACTTGAATCAATGGATGAAGCTATGATAATGAAAGAGCTCTACAAGTGATGAAAATGAAGAAAACTCACCTTGAATGGATTGAAGATGTTCTTGGAGTCATCTAATCTTGAAGAAGTGTTTGCAAGCTTTAAAAAGCCTATTTAGATGATCCTTGAAGAGATTGGAAGCTTTGAAAAAGATTGAAGAAAAGTTGCAAAAATATGGGTTTTGGTAAAAAGAGTCGACCCCTCAAGCAAGAAGAGTCGACTCATTCGAACAGAGCCTTGGAATTCTGCTAGAAGCTTAAAAGAGTCGACTCCTGGCCAAAAAGAGTCGACTCATTGCAACAGAGAACAAACAATTCTGCAGACTGCTGAAAAGAGTCGACTTCTGGGACAAAAAGAGTCGACTCATTTGGACAGAAACTTGAAAAATCTGCTGAAATGCAAAAAGAGTCGACTCATTGTGAAAAGAGTCGACTCTTAGACCGTAACGGCTAGTTTTCTGACAGACGGTATGGGCACAAACACAACCAAATCTTCTCCCATACTTCTCCAACGGCTAGAATCGATCCATACCTATATATATGAGATACATACAGCTTCAAAGAAGAAGATGAGAGCAATCATACCATTCATATCAAGTGCTTGAAGCTGAAAATCACCTGTACCTCACTGCCATATATTTTTGCTGAGTGTTTAAAGTTATCCATTGAGTTGTATTCATTTGTATACTCACTAGAAGAGTCACTCTCTGTATAATCTTCATTCATTCTTGTTTGGGTGGGTTTGTAACCTTGTAAGTTTAAGTGTTCTTGGGAAAAACACTTGTAAGTTTAAGAGAAGCTTGGACAAAATCTCTTGGGTTTTGAAAGCTTGGGAAGAAGCTTTTGTAAAGAGTGAGCTGGGCACTCGTGGCACAACCAGCAGCTGTGTAAGGAGTATTACATAGTGGAATTCCTTCGAAAGGACCGAAGAAGAGAGGACGTAGGCAAGGTTGGCCGAACCTCTATAAATCTGGTGCACTTCTTTTCTGCCTCTGTTTTGTTTAATTGCTCATTATACATGTTTGCATAAATATATATATTGACATACACTCCACTTGTTTGATATATATATTTCGATTAATTGTTGTTAAAATACATAAACAAGTTTTAGTTGAAATTCTAGTTAAAAAATTCTATAAAACCCAATTCACCCCCCCCTCTTGGGTTGCCTACTTGGGCCAACAACCACCCTCCTCCCATTTTGGACCACAGATCGGCACTTTGGGTCAACATTCAGTCGGTGACACACAACTTTGGTGTTGATCCCTCGCATATCGTAAGGAGTCCAGGCAAATACCTCAAGGTAGTTTGTTAGCAAATCAATCAAAGAATTCTCCTCAATTTTGGACAAAGACGCACCGATAACGAAGTACTTATCATCTTGCCAATCGATGTGTATCTTCTTTAGTTCTTCAATAGTTTTATTCTCTGGTGTCTGCCCTACATCGTCAATAGTAGGCGTGTCCTCGTGCAGCTCCATTATTTGTACCTTTTTAGCTTTTATCTTTGTTGTGCATGTCGTCAGGAAATAATGTTTGGCGGCCACTTGGTCTCCTCTTATTTCTCCCACTCCACCGAGGATAGGGAATCTGATCAGCTGATGGTAGGATGATGCGATAGCCTTCATGAGGTGCAACTAAGTGCGTCTCATGATCGCAATATAGGGGGAAGGCACATTAACTACCAGAAATTTTGTTTGTAACATAATTCCCCCTTCAATCATAGGAATTGTTGCCTTCCTCAAAGGCCAAACTGGGTCCGAGATGAACCCGACCAGTAAGTTGAGTGATAGCCGGAGGTCGGACTCTTTAAGCTCCAGTTTTTTAAACAGGCTATAATACATGACTTCTGAAGAACTTCCTTGGTCGATGAGCAATCTTCTCACGTCACAGTCCGTCATTCTTAACGTTACAACCAAGGTGTCATTGTAAGGACTCTGTACCCTCACAAGGTCTTCGTCGGTGAAAGTTATAGATACAACGTTGTTGCTGACTTGAACCTTTTTAATCGGAGGTTGTTGGTATGTTGTCGCAGGCACCCAAAAATAAAACCGATACCCGAAAAAGAAATATGTAGTAGTGCAAGTAAGGATTGTTCCCACGAAGAGTGTTTAGCCTAATTTTATACTATGTGAACAAGGATTGGGGGTTTTGGATTTAATGAAAACTATTTTTAATAATCACAACTATGAAACAATTCATATTAAAGTATTAAAATCAATCAAAAGAACAAATCTCGGTTTAGGTCAACATCAACCATCGGAATTTACAACTGATCATTGATGCAAGCATATCAATTCACTCTTTGAATATTCACCGTTGAAATTATTTTCCTATCTCTCCTTAGTTGTAATTAATCAGAAACAAGCGATCTGATTAACCCTAACTATTAAACAACCCAGGAAAAGCACACAAGGTTTAATCTAGTAGCAGCCTTAAGAATTAGAGAGATCGATGAAACTAAACAACACAAGCACAAGCGGTTGCATTTAATTTAGTCGAATGTCCTCTCTAAGATATAATAATTCCCAGCACAGTAAATCATTAAATCTCAGTTGCTTCACAAATCAGAGGAATCAAACAATTACGGATTTGATATCTAACTCAGCAGTAGATTGCAATGATTAATAAACTAGTAGGCTTCCTAGCGATTAGACAAGACAATCATGAAAATATGCATAGAACAACATTCGATACTCAAAGCATAAATCAAATAATGAAAACAAATTAGATCTCACAGTTCATTATTAATTATGAGGTTTCTATCTCCTTTGACCAAAATTCAAAGTTTAGCCACGCAGGGCCATGAAAACAACTCAAATAATAACCTAGAATAATCTAAAAAATGACCAACCCTAGAAACAAAACAGTCCCAGCTTTTATAGACGTCTGAAAATCTGCAATTGCATCAAACCGTTCAAACGCCCTTCCAACCGTTCGAACGCATCGGACTATCGTTCGAACGGTATGTCGAACGCACTTCAAACGGTAAAACTTGCTATCTGAGTCTTTCGAATGCTCTTCAAACCTGATCTTAACGTGTATCCATTTGACGTAGAGTTCGAACGCATCTACAACCGTTCGAACGGCTCTTGGGACCGTTTGAACGATCTTTCGAACGCTGCATGTATTTTTGCTCGAATTCGTCCCTTTTAAGTTAGGATCCTCTTCCTGGGCATTCCATAGTACCCTAAGTCAAAATATAAGAATAGTGAGTATTTTTAGGTACCAAATAAGTATAAAAGACTAAACATTAAGGGAGAAAAATATGACATTTGCATTCTCATCAGTTGTATCTACATCACTTCCCTTAAATACGCAGTCTTTTGTATCTCAGCCCGGTATCTGTGTGGGTCGATGGTTTCTGACTTAGTTGAACCGTACAACACATTGATTACTCAGATCGGTCCTGCTTCGTTCTCCTTCTATGAGACAACTTCCATTCGAGGTTGTTCGGCCTCATGCTTTGTTTTGTCCCGATCAATATACCGGTCGAGATGGCCAGCCTTGTCTATATCTTTCAAGTGGCTCTTGAGACGCCGACACTGTTCTGTCTTATGCCCCTTCTCTCGGTGATAGGAGCAGAACCTCTTCTGGTCTCGAGATGCTAGGTCTCTTCCTAACTTTGGAGGCTATTTAAAAAAGGGCTTGTCGCTAATCTAGGGTAAGATTTTGTAGATGGGATCCTTAAAGACGGTGTAAACCCCATCATTCGCCTTCCTGCCCCGCTTGTTGTTGTTTTCTTGGCGAGGCTCCTTCGCTTCCCTTCTGTTCGTCTTCTCGGCAACTATGCTGACCTTTTTTGAAATCGGCTGAGGCACATCTTCGTCCAATTGGGCGTATCACTAGATTCTGGACATCAAATCTCGCACGATGAAGGTCGGCTTCTTCATTAACGATTGCCGCAAACGGTGCTCCCTGGGCAGGCATATTTTGAATTGGGTCATGGCTAGCTGCTCGCTGCATTCGTCAATCTCATTGTACGCCTCCCACTAGCGCCTTGCGTATGACCGCAATCCTTCTCCCTCGCCCTTCCGTAAGGTTAGAAAGAAATCAACTTTCTTTGGTTGCATGCTGTTGGCTATAAAGCAAGCAGTAAAGAGCTCGGCAAGTTACCTCCAGTTTGACACCGACCTAAACGGTAATTTGTTGAACCAACGTAAGGCTACGTCCCCTAAACAAGAGGGAAAGACTCGGCACATTAGTGATTGGTCTCCGCTACATAACGCCATCATTTGCTTGTAGTGCTAAACATGATTGACTAGGTTAGCCTTGCCGTCATATGGTGTAAACTTTTGGGGTGTGAATTTTTGTGAAGCTTGGCGAGACTCAATCTCCTCTGTGAATAGTGTGGATGCAATATGGTCTAAGGCCTTTTTTATCAGGTCATGGGTTGTGCAGTCTTTGGTATGCTGCTTTTTATCCTCCAGCTTTTCGTTGAACCACTTTTCCCAGTCTTTTTATTGCCGACCAGCTTCTACCCGAGCATCGTTCTGCGAAGTCTGGCTCTTTCTTCAGAGCCGATCCGCTCGCATGTCCTCGCAATGCCCGGTGCTGAAGGTGTAACTTTCTCTTATTCGCGGCGCTGGAGCATTTATGCTTCTGGTGTCCCAACTTTTTGCAATTCTTTCACGGTCTAAGAACCCTTTCCTGCCACGCTTACCTCTTCCATAGATTTCCTCCCTTATGACCCAAACCTGAGAGGTGAGGTAAGCAATCTCTTCACCGCACCACCGAATCTCCCTTTTAGCGGAACAGAGCGTATTGTTGCTTGAGACGCGTCCACTGGAAGGTGAAGAGGCAAGGTCTCAGTGGTGGTTTCTGCGGAGGTTTGACTTCCTAACGTAGTGTGGGTTTCTCCGCAATCCGTCTCTTTCTTCCTAGTGGCTCGTAGTAGGGGTTCGTATTTCCGACCTCATCACTCCTCCTCGACGACGATCTACTGGGGTAGATCGGCAATATGTTGAATAGATATGATCTTTGCTAAAGGAAGCCTTATTTCTTCGCTTATCGTGGTTTTCTCCTATTCCGGTTTGGGCGACGGTACTCATGGTTATCTTAACCTTTCCACAGACGGTGCCACTGTAAGGAGAATTTTTCGAGAAGGCTTTGCCGATCACTCAGGCCAATGTCAATGAGCCCAAACGCACTGCAAAAATGACAAAAAAGTTAGAATGGGTTGACCCTCTATGGGCCAATCACACTCCAATGATTAAGTTAGCAAGCTTAATCGAGAATTGAATAAATAAAGGCAGTGTATAATTGAAATTAATTGTCCATACCTTACTCTTGCGGGCTTTAGTATTTATAGTGTGATCGATAGAATGTTTTGCCTTTGGTCTACCAGAAGGTCATCATGACCTGCTGTGTAGACTTCATCATTCGCCGCCGACTGACCAAATGTAGGTTATTCCTTACCATCACACCAAAATCCAACTGATCGGACGTGCAAGTCGACGCCGCGTGGGGAACCGCTCGCGCATTTAATACGGGTCGACTCCGCATTAAATGCTCTAATACTGCTAGCAATTTGAGCTTACCTTTCGCAGTTTTAAGCTTTGTTCAACAGCAGGTCGGCACATTGGGCCAGACCGGCTTTAGTAATAATTTGGGCCGCCTCGCAGCCCACTTTTATTTATTTTGAGTGAGCCTAACCTGATGGGTTGGGTTGCGAACATTTAACCCACAATTTTGATTCTCCATCTATCATTAGATTCCTTGAATCTTTAACCAGAGATGTATTCACAACACGTTTTGCAGATTGTCATTTTGATGAGACATTTTTCCCACCATTAGGAAGAGATAAAATACAACTAGAAAAAAAGCAAGAGATCACTTGGAATGCTTACATGGTATCTTATCTTGATCCCCGAACAAATCAATGTGAATCAGAAGTTCACAGGATTATTTATTTACAAACGATTGCAAATCAATTACCTAATGTGTTTACTGACACAAAGAAGATAAACTAAATCATATATACCAACTGTTAATACCCCAGCACGTATTGATGTCCCTGTAGGACAATCTACTAATATAGTAGCAAATGAGTCTAAAGCATGTCTAAAACATGGGAGACCTGTCGATACAAAAAACACAATTCCTAGAAGGAGGAAGGCACAGGTATATAAGCAAGTTAGTATTCCTGAAGAAATTAGAATATCTAAACCTCTTGAAGAAAGAACTCCTGTAAAAGAATTCTTAGAAGAGAAGCCTCCACAAGAGATATCCCCTGCAGAGAAAATGATACCTGAAAATAATGAGATCTCAATAAACTATATAAATACAGAAAAAAGATGGAGTAGAAATAAAATTGTTGTCGACAACATATTTTCATTTTAAGTGGCTCTCAAAATTACAAAAAGTAATGAGAAGATGGAACCACAGATAGTTGACGACTGTCGACTTAGAAATGATTGGCCAAAATAGAAAGAAACTATTGAGACAAAATTAAAGTCATTAGCACAACGTAAAGTATTTGAACCTATAGGCCAAACACCAGATGAGGTAAAACCATTTGGATATAAATGGGTATTTGTACGAAAAAGCAATTAGAAAAATTAAATCATGCGATATAAAATGCGACTAGTAGCATAAGTTTTCTCGCAGAGACCTGGTATTGATTATGACGAGACATACTCTCCTATAATTAATGCAATTACGTTCAGATTCTTAATTAGTTTTCAGTCTCAGAAAGACTGGATATGCATTTGATGGATGTAGTGACAATATACTTATATAGTGAATTAGATAATGATAGATATATGAAATTCCTGAAGGATTTAAAATGCCTGAAGCAGATATTTCAAAACCTCAAAACTTATATTCTATCAAGCTTCAAAAATCTTTATATGGGTTAAAACAATCTAAACGCATGCAGTACAATCGTCTCAGTTATTAAAAAACGGATATGTGAACAATACAATTTATCCATGCGTTTTTATTACGAAATCAGAATCTGAATTTGCTGTTATTGTAGTCGATGTTGATGATTTGAATCTTATTGGAACTTCCGAAGAGCTTACAACAACTGCTAATTATTTAAAGAAGGAGTTTGATATGAAAGATCTTAGAAAAACAAAATTTTATCTTAAACTACAAATTGAACACTTAGAAAATGGAATTCTCATCCATTAGTCCACATATACAGAAAAGGTTCTGAATTGATTTTATATGGATAAAACTCATCCATTGAGTTCTCCTATGATTGTCTGTTCACTAGATGCACAAAAAGATTTTTTTCGCCTTCAAGAAGACGGTAAAAAACTTCTTGGTCCTGAAGTACCATACTTCAGTGCTATTGGGGCTCTTATACATATCTTGTAAATTGCACAAGACCTGATATTATATTTTTTATAAATTTACTAGCAAGATATAGTTCTGCAGCAACTCAGAGGCATTGGAAAGGGGTGAAGCACATATTCCGTCACATCTAAGGAATAACAAATCTTGGTTTATTCTATTCAAAGGGACCAGAATTAGAGTTAATTGGCTATACATATGCTGGTTATCTTTCTGATCCATATAAAGCACAGTAAAAGACTAGGTATGCATTTACCTATGGTAACACTGTTATATCTTGAGGATCTATGAAGCAGACACTAACTGCAATTTCTTCAAATCATTCTGAGATTATCGCAATTCATAAAGCAAGTTGAGAGTGCATTTGGTTAAGATCTATGATCCAACACATTCAAAAAAGTTACGGACTATCCTCGATCAAAGATAACTCAACAATATTATATGAAAATAATACAGCATGTGTTGCACAAATTAAAGGAGGCTACATCAAATGTGACAGAACCAAATATATATTACCAAAGTTCTTTTATATATATGAGCTTAAAAAAAATGGTGATATTAATGTTCAACAGATACGTTCAAGTGACAACTTAGCAGACTTATTTACGAAGGCACTCCCAACTACAACATTTAAGAAACTGGTACATAACATTGGCATGCGCCTTTTCAAAAATTTTTCATGCTGAACAAGTGAGGCAATCAAATTTTACCAAGCATATTCATGAGGAGGAGTTGCGTATTGTACTTTTTTTTTCCTTCGCAAATGATTTTTTTCACATGATTTTTTCTTGACAAGGTTTTGACGAGATGATTTTAACGCACCCACAACATTGTATGTTATACAAAATATTGTACTCTTTTTCTTTCGCTAAGAATTTTTTTTTACATTAGATTTTTCTAACAAAGTTTTAATGAGACATATCTTGTATAGTGGTTATCCAATGGGGAGTGTTATGATTACAAAAGATAAATAGTGGGTGTCCACCACCCATGTAAAACCATGTAACCATGTTGGGTGGTGAATTCCACTACTTAGCCTGCGTGAACTCCTTTTTATAAATAAAGGAGTTTGACTATGAACAAAATGCGTAAGAAGAAGAAGAGAGAGAGGAGAGAGAGGAGAGAGAAGAAAGCAAATGGTGTAGATAAAATATTCAAGTTTAAGTTGTAATTTATATTATTTTTTATAATTTAAATTTTGTCCTATGATAGAAATAAAATCTTAAGTGATCAAAAAGATTTATTCCTAATAGTTTTAGAAGAACTATTTAACTATTATTTAACAATTTCAAAAGAACTAATTTTATTATATACTATATTTTGTTATTTCACTTGCTTTATATTTCTTTAGAATTATAACAAAACTTGTGTTTGTATTCTATTTTCCAATCAAAATTAATTTTTTGGTTAAACCTTGCCAGCTTCTGCAACCCCCCTCCAACACATTACATAACCTAGTGCTGCTAAAGCATCATCGAAATATTAGGGATGGTAATAGGGTGGGTTTGATACGAGTTAGGCTAAACTCTATCCCACCCCTAATAGAAAAGCTTCACCCACATTCCATCCCAAACTCGTAAGTAGTTGAACTTCCCTACCCTCCTCCTGTCTCACTTAAGTTAATCGGAGTTCGGGTTAAAACAAGTTTAACCCGCATAAAATTTCAAAATATAAACCTCTAAAAATAAAAAATAATACAGATTGTATAAACACTAATACAATATAAAATTGAGAAAGAAATAGCCTAAAACTCAACAACAATAAGTAACATTAAAATCTTAATATTTACTTATATACTAAGATATTTAAATATAATATAAGTATTTAGAAATCTTATAATATATTTGGAACCGGTTGGGGTGACTTATACTCTACCTCGTACTAAACCCACATTGAATTTTTTTTTTCTTTTTCATACTTCATTCCTAACTCATTTATTCATATTTCAAACTTTTTATATTAGGGTTATTTATTCATATTTCAAACCTTTCATATTAGGGACGAAATGAAGTTTGAATTTTTTAAATCCAATTATCATCTCAACGAAATATATATGTATATTTTTTCTTACTCAGCTGTTTCACTTTTTGTAGAAGTACAAAGCACATGTCCAGTTTCAAATTTTCAATTGATAACGACGAGATATAAGAAGTTGGTTTATTAGTCTTGTAATTGTGTACTGTTTGGTCATTTAATGGAGTATACTGTTTTACATTTTATTTTTTTTCTCTATTTGGGTCAGTGTAGTGGATTCTTTATATTATCAGAATAGCATTTGATTTTCTTTATCTTCGCTCTGCGGGAGCAAGAAAACATTATTTGGTCACTGCACAACACCACTCGGATGCCAAGATTGAAAGACCTGAAAACATTACATTTGATTTGATTTAAAATAAATAGATTCTAAACTGTCACCTCATTTTATATCTAAATTTTGTTTGTATAGATTCTTGTTAAAATGACTTACATACAAACATGCCAATAAAGTTAACAACTAGTTTGTAATGTTGATTATTTTAATCGTAGATTATGTATCCATTGTCCGTTCAAATCAAAGTTGGACTTCTAGACTATCATTGTTTATAAGAAAGCCAAGTACTAAAAGAACACCCCAAAACGAAGCCGTGCCTATCCAAACATCAACCAATTAACTCTAAGCACAATCCAAAAAAAAACCAAAACAATCCAAACTAAAACCAATAAGAAAAGAAACCAGGCACAATCAAACCCTGACCCCGATGGCACGAAGAGTTAAAATTCAAATTGGTTTCAACATTGATTGAGTGCCATAAAAAGGAGATGAGTTGAACAATTGGTTTCAGTTCATGTTTCTGATTAAAATTACTAGAAAATAAAACAATTGACAAAAAAAAAATTTATAAGAGATTTAACTGAAAAGTCCAATCTCACAAAAAAAGTTATATATGATGTGGCAGTAATATTTTTAAACTTAAAAGCCATTTAAGGCATGCTTAATTTTAAAATAAAATTGAAATGCACCAAATATCAATGCAAAAGTTTAGTATAATTTTCTTATTCCCATTACTCATATTTAAATTCATAGCTCGCAAAATATCAACATAAAAGTATAAACAATGCTATATAAATAGAATAATTGTACAAAATTTTTATTCAAAATGATATAAGTATTGGTGATCTTTCAATTTTAAATTTAAATACCCATAATTTTGTTGCATTATTAAAATTATGTACGAAGAGAAGTTTTCTAAAATATGGTCATGCCATTTTGACGCATTGTTAAAATTAAATTCTAATGCAGAAGTGCCAAATTCGTTTTGCACACTTGGTCTCCGCAACTTTGAGATTCTAGAACAGTCAACATTCGGCCCCACGCCATTTGAAACTTCTGGGATCACTCCACGCATCCACATTATTACCTAGATATCAACACGTGTAGGTCATAGATCAACTCTGACGTCACATCAGCAGCGGAAATCGAACTCCACGTGTCATTGACTCCTTGTTTTCGTCCACGGAACATCACTGCGGCCGAATTTCCCTACGTGGCCGACATCCCCAAACCCACGTGTTCAATCACTGGCCTGTGCCGCTATATATAGACATCGATATGTATATCTGATATATGCGTTAAAGAGTTCGAGCAGAGAAAGATGGTGAGACCTTCAGCTAGAAGCGAGAGAAGAAACGGCATTGATAACAACGGCCGTTACAAGGGCGTGAGGATGAGAAAATGGGGGAAGTGGGTGGCCGAAGTCCGGCTGCCCAACAGCCGGGACAGAATCTGGTTGGGATCGTACGTGACGGCAGAGGAGGCCGCCAGGGCCTACGACGCCGCCTCCTTCTGCCTGCGCGGCCCTTCGGCGATGCTCAATTTCCCGGATGATCCGCCGGATATTCCGTCTGCTTCTGATCTTTCGCCTTCGCAAATTCAGGTGGCGGCGTCCAGGCACGCTCAAAGGTGGTTCCCGGTTGAGGTGGAGTCGGCAATGCCAGCAGCAGCGGATGCGGTAAGGACGACGGAGCTGAACCCACCTACCCCGGCGATGGAGACAACAACAATATTCTTCGGAGAATCCTCGGAAGGTGCTTATTTTGGTGGTGAGTTCTCCACAAGAAGGGACTGTTACATGCCAACGACCCGTGGGAGAAGTGGAGGGGTAGGGAATGACGATACTATCCCTGTGCCAGATGGCTCATTCTTTGAGACACCACGTGTTTGGACATTTTGAAAGCTCCTCCTTTCACCAAAAAAAAAAAAGCTAATGGATTCACTGGTTTTGTTTGTGGGACTCTGTAAGGTCACTTTTAATACCAATTATGACCTACAATGACCTCTCCAATTTCAAATTTTGGACATGAATGAATTTCTAAGGGTTGAGCTCCTAATACCAGAATTTTTTTATTTTTTATTTTTTTGCACATGGGTAGCGCACTTATTTTTAGGTGTTGGATGATTTCTATGGTATAAAGTTTAAATCCTAGTGCCAACATAATTGGATTTTCTTCCTGAGATGAAAATTCTGTGTTGGGTTCCAAAAGGATAACAGGGTATTGTTCAGAATTACACGACCAACACCCAATAAAATTTGGGTAGATGGGTGCTTGTGATCTATATATAGTGTAAAAAAAGCCTCTACTAATTATTTGATATCATTGTTGAATAAGCGTTTACAATTTTTATAGGATTGGTGTGTAGATCGGACATCAATCAAGCCCATGTTCTTCCTTTTTTTCTAGGTTTTGTTGGACATAAAAAAATCATGCATTACCACATTTACAACTTGCAAGTGCAATGGGCTCAGAATAGGCCGAAAGAAATATAAATAAGAGCTTGGTCTCCTGGGGATAAAAATAAAGCAACAAAAGATAATGAGATGTCTACGAAAAGAAATTATTACTGAAATCGCGCAAACCGCTTTCCAAATGTTAATCTTACTAAACTAACAACATAGTTCTTTAAAAAAAAAAAACTCTATTTACGATTGGAAAGAAACTAACAATTAAGAAATAATTCGGAATAAACTAACAGACAGCCTCCACCACCAGTCTCTTGGTAATACCACTGCAATTTGCCTGCCCAAAAACATCTTCGGTGGCTTCAATTGAGCAGTTCTCCTTCCCAACGCATGCCTATTAACACAATAAATTTATAAACCATATTTTAATATGTATTCAACGAATTAATTAAAAAAATCCAAACGATTGGAACAAATAAATACTAACATTTTGCAGGATGGGAATCGCATCATTTCCTGATTCACAGCTGCCTTTGTGGGATGAGCCACAAGTGCCTTGTGGGTCACCAAAACTGGCGAAACGAATAGCCGAAATGGGACGCCCATGGCATGACAATTCCATGGTGTTGTTCTCATAGGCATTTCCGCAAACACTCCCAACTGCAACTGTTTGAAAGTTCACCAGCGATGGGTTGCCTCCAAATTCTTCAAATAGCACCAATGTATTCTCATCGTCGGGCATAAAAGAACGTGGAACATGGTACCTGAGTATCATTATTATTAAATTATTAACGTTAAAGTATAAAAACAAATCTAATTAACAACAAAATTTTAATATTCTCACCATATCTGTGTAGGTTGACCACAGTTCGAAACACATTTGTTATTATCATACGAGCCACGATAATCACAAGGCTCAGTGCTACAACCATCCTCATCGGCTAGGTAACTAGGCCAATACCGGCCGATATTGTGGCCATTGACCCAAGCCACACCTTTGCCCATACCTTCCAAATTTACCACCACTGGGTCTGTTCCCAAAGGAGCTTTGAAGGTAGTCTAAAATTTAAAAAAAAAAAAAAAAAAAGGATAGATAAAATAAATTTTATAACTCAAATTATTGTAGAATAAAATCTTGATTATAAAATTACCTTGTACCAAGTCATCATTCTATTAGTTGGGAGATTTTCTGCATCCCATTTAGAAGCATTGCTTGAATCCTTACTGTACAATTTATGGTCGAGACCACGTAGCCCAACTCTGTACGTCCATTGATGCAATGACAAATCTTTCACAATTCTCTCATCACCCTTCCTCCCAATTAATTCAACCGGGCCAGGTATTCCACTCTCAATCATATCATATTGAGGCCCATAATTCTAAAAAAAAACAAAATTAATTTGTAAACACAATCATAATATATGAACACAGTTTCTTTGAATTCAATCGTAACTTATATATACCTGCAATCCGACAGTAGCACTAAGCAATGTGATTTGATTTTTCCCGTGATTTAGTTTCAGTTTCTTCTCAAAAACATAGTTGAAAATCCCATATGTCGCCCATTCAGAACCTACCATGCAATTAAATTTAACCCAATAAATAAATAAAAACTATAGTAAATAATCTTACTAACACATAAATTAAATTTAAACCAATTAATAAATAAAAACTATAGTAAATAAGACATGAAGTAAACATAATAATTTACCTATGTATTCGCCATTGACGTAAGCGTGAAGGACATGACCAGTGCCATTCACTCTAATGCTCATATCATCGGTCCAAATCGGATCATCATCTTTGATATTCACACTATTAATCAGTAAAATATAAAATTAGAATTTTATAAATTAAAAATAAATGAACAAAAATTTATGAAAAAAAGCATAAAAAAAAAAAGTGCAAAATATTACCTTGTCATATACCACAAATAATCACTAGCATCATTGATAAATTTCTGATCAATCAGTTGAGGCATGGTGAGATGACCCTTTCCAAGGAGGACTGTATGATCAGTGTTCTCAGGCCTCCACTCCCATTTAAGAGCACTTGGTTCGCTTTCTGCTTCATTTGTCTTCTTCACCATCACAGAAGTTTGGGTATTTACCTGAAAATAAATAGTTTTCTAATTATAATCATAATAAACAAAATCTATTTCAAAATAACTAATATATATATTGTATATGTATATATTACCTTTGCTGTGTTGTATGCTTCATTCTTGCAATCTGGAAGAATACTAACAGACCAAGCAGGAACGTTATATTCACTTCCTTGGAAGGTGACGGTGGCATCAGTGGTGGTATTTGCATTCCCAAAGAAGCAACTTGATGTTTCATTAGTTGCATAAATTGTTGCCTAAAAGAATTAAAAAAAAAAATACATGACAAAGTATTTATTCATTTATGTATTAACAAGAAATTATAAATAAATTTAGACTAACCGAAACACCATCGCCGATATCGGTGTTCGAAACGTTTCCATGGGTAAGAGTCCTCTCCATTGATTTCAGCACAGTATGAAGCTGCTTCAAATGTCCATATTTGGGTTGATTCAAATTACCTAAAACAAATAAAATAAATATTATTAAGTAAAATATGTATTGAAATCAGGTATCTAATTCACTTCAAAATTCAATACTGATTTACCATATTCGTCGAGAGGAGCATCGTAGTCATAGGTTGTGGTAATGTATGGACCGCCTGCTGTTCTCCCAAAATTAGTCCCACCATGGTACTAAGCAAATCGAAAAAGACATAGTTAGAACATGAAACATTAAACATATGCAATGTAATTACAATTTTAATAACGATGTAATACAATTGTACAAACCATATAGTAATTTTGGAATGTGCCTCCATATTGGAAAAATCGAGCGACGGCAAAAGCAAGATCTTCTGCAGTTCTTTTCGGGTCTTTACCACCCCAATTCTTAAACCTAAAAAAGTTCAATGAAAAAACTTTGTAATACCGGTCTAACCAAAATGTAATTATACCCAGAAAATGAAAATAAATATGAAAATAAGAATAAACAGAAAAAGAATCAATTAAACTAACCATCCAGTCCAATTTTCAGTCCACATTTTAGGGCTATTGGGGTTGTTTGGTGTGAATGAATCACAATACCAGCCATTGCATGTGTTTATCTGTTTAAAAAAATCACCAAAACAAAAGCAAACAAACAAAAAAAAGTTACTACTTAATGCAAAATGCATAAATATGTAATGACATTGTGTATATATGTATATATAGATATAACTGTACCGTTGACTTGGGTGCATCATCCTGTTGGCACATAATCCATGGAACTCCAATGTCTAGCGATTCAGCCATGTTTGCACACCAGTCAACATATGCTTTTCCGGCAGCTCCGTAGGACGACATTACATTGCCATATTCATTCTCAATCTGTTATGTTTTGCCAACACAAATTATAAATACCTAAAAGCATGAATTAACAGGTAGGAATTTTATAAAAAAAATAAAAATAGGTTATACAAACACCTGAGAAAGGATAATAGGCCCTCCTTGTGATGCAAAAAGCTTTTCTTGTTTAAGCATATCAACTATCAAGGTTGTGAAATTCTGCATCTCATTCTACAGAACCCACGAAATAATATGAATAATTAGATATTTGCAAATTTTCAAAGTCATGAATCAAAAAGAAGTCTAATCAGTCAATGTGATTACCATAAACACAGTATTAGCTGTTCGAAACTCAATGCCAGCCATATTGTGTAGCCAAACGGGAAGTCCTCTAATTCAAGATAATATATATTTATAAATTAATCCACTTAGATAGGTTCACAACAAAATTTAATATTAGCTCACTAGAACAATAAAACAAATAATAAAAACACAAAAAAAAAAAAGAAAAAAAAAAGAAGAATACCCATAATTCCATTCAGCACAGACATAAGGTCCAATCCGAAGAACAGCATAGAGACCTTCAGATTGAACGGTCTTGATGAACCTTATGAGATCAAGATTGCCACTAAAATCATATTGACGTCGAACCGGCTCGTGGGCATTCCAGAAAACATAGGTCTCAATAGCATCTAACCCACCTTCCTTTGCTTTCTTTATCAAGTCGGGCCACATCTAAAAATTATTAAACCGGTTCACAGGTTATTAGCCTTTGTGTTACAAAACTTGATACCAGTAATAATCATATTGTTTTATAGACAAGCTTAACTATTATAAAAACAAGTATAATCATGAAATAAGAAACAAGAATCATCAAAACAAAACCAAAAAGAATGTACTATGTATAATAATCGGTTTACCTCACTAGTACTTCTGGGATAGTGAATTGAACCGGAGATCAAAACTTTACGTTGCCCGTCAATAGTTATGGCCCTACCATCGTGTGAGACGTCGATGGCAGATACGAGTGGAGTGAAAAAGAACATAAACAAAACAAAGCCGGTCCCTAGAAAACCCATTGTTGAATATTTTGCAGTAGAAAGAAAATAATCAGCTTAGTTATATGGGAGAGTTTGAGAGTAAATATTGTTGAGGAGATCCAACAATATATTTATATATCTATAGAGATAGATGAGATCGTTTGTAATGCTTATCCATTTAAGATCACATTTAGATTTTCAAGTAGAGACTAAAAGCTATTTGAATTCGAACTTTTACATACATACATATATATATATATATATAAACTGTAACATATTAAATTTTATTTTTAATTGGAAATGATGAATTATAATTGATATTAAGTTAATAGTGGATAACCTCTTCAAATTCAAATCTATAAAAGTGTTTTTATTTAATATTCAGTATATTACACCGAATTACTAGGTATCTTGAAGTGATTCACCAATCAATGTTACAATCAATAATATGTAACAATTTAAATCCTACTTCTGATAGCGCTTATCATATGTTAGTTCTACACTATTTCAAAAACCACTAATTAATAGCCTAATGAACATAGTGATCAATGATTATAGCAATGGAATTGCGAATCTTTATTAACAAATCAATCAAACAGAAGGTGTATATACCAATGAGTTGTCAAGCTACCAATCAATGTATGTTAGATATCATATATATATATATATATATATTATATACGTAATATATGGCGCTTACGAGCCTATAATCTTTATATTATTAAAATAACACAGTTTAGGGATAATAAAGATTGATCCACTCTATCATGATCCAATTAGGTTCCTCATTTATATACAAAATCTTAAAATAGAGAATAAATAGATTCATCCAACCGATAGAGATATACTGAGATTCCTATTCAATATGAAGTCCTATATTAAAAGAGACATATTTAATTTAGACTTACATACACACAAACATACATGTATATACACACAACAAACACACAAATAATCTTTCTAATCCAACAAACAAAGTATGATAACCTTCAACACCCCCCCCCCCCCCCCCCCCCCAAAAAAAAGCGTACAACCCTATAAATATCAGTTCCCTTTTTTCTCTTTCTTTTTTTGTTTTGTTTTTCACTTATGCCTTTAAAATTTCATCATTTACTACTCCTATCTCGACTTCTAACCAACCAACCCCTCTAAATTCATGTTTCTTTTTGTTTTGAATTTTTTTGCCTAACTCATGCTTTTCTAATTTCATTAAATAGTACCTCTCTACGATTTAAAGTTGTAAATACAACTTCTATATTAAATATCTAATTTTATCTAAGTTCCCTTTCCATGCCTACCTTGAATGTCAATATGATCCACTAAACTGTATTAGATATCTTATTTTATTTTTCATCACTTGAGAATGTCTTTTGGATACATAATAAGCTAATAAGATTGTTGTATAAAACATTAATATAATTTCAAAATTTTCAAAAATTCGTACCTAAATGATTGTAGTCCTTGACTTTATAGAAACTACAAACTAACTTAGGCCATAATTTTTAAGGTAATTAATTTCGAGAAATTATACACTAAGAAATTTACTTGGTATGAGTCAAACAGGGAGATTTAAGTAAAATATTTTTGTTTCGCCAAAAATTTAACATAACATAGGATGAATTCACTTAAAGGGGTTTGGAATTGTTATTTTTTTTAAAATATAAATGATATCTATAACATAATTTTTTTGCATAAATGTAAACCCCAGAGTTAGGGTTATAAGTTCATTTAATTTACATATCAAGCTTAGTTAATTTAACTAGAGGGATTAGGGATATAAAACAATATGTATATATATATATGTATAATAGAATAAAGGTGTCAGCTTAAAATGGCTGTCGTAGTACATTTATTGTTTAAGTAAAAGTCCTAGTCAAAAATATAATTAAAAATTTCATTTTGTTTAATAGTCTTGCGACTATGTATTTGCGCTTGGCCCACTAACTAACAAGAGGACATTATGTGTTGGAATGACTCATATCTTTGCTCCAAGAGCACATTGTTAAATCACCATTTCACCTATAAGCATAAGTTACCCCCTCAGGTGTTGACCCAGGCTCGCATATACGAGACAAAGACTTAACCTACAAGCTCTAATTTATATCTAGTGCTGTAAATGAATCGGGCCAAGTCGAACAAAAGGTTTAGTTTAATAAATTTAATGAGCTTAAAAATGTGTTTAAATTTAGTTTGATTAACTTTTGAGCCGAACTTAAACGAGTTTTAATCGAGCCGATCATAAGCCAAGCTTGAGTAATTTAAATTTTTAGGTGTATATAAGCTTATCGAGCTGAGCTCACAAAATTAACGAGTTTTAAAATGTGTTCAAACTTAGATTGTTTATATAATGAGCCGATTTCAAATGAACTTTTAACGAGCCAAATCCAAGCAAAGCACGAATAGTTTGGTTCATTTTACAGCCTTAGTTATATCCCTCCATAGAAAAAAAAAAAAAAAAAAAAGTCTAATTGTCAAGTAGTACCAACAGCTAAGTAGATATTTTATTACATTAGCAACATAAATTCATAATTAATAAAGAAACTTCTAATACAGTAAATAATATTTGACAAAATTTGATGTGCATAAGTATTGAAGAACCTCATACTATGTGATTATTGGATTTCTTTTTTTCAACTGGAGAGTGCATATGCATCATGATATTTGAATTGAAGCTAAAACTTTCTAGAACCAAAGTTTTGGTATCATTTTAAGTCATCAATTATATCGAAAGCTTAAGCAATTAGGTAATAACTCCAAAAATATATACTAACTGTTATGAAATGTTGAGCGATGGATGACCTTAACGTGATTTGTAACCTACTCCTATATTTGTTTATATAAGCGGAAGAGAGAAAGAAAGAAGAGGAGAAGAAAGAAAGAAAAAAGAGAGAAAAAACAGAAAGAGAAAGAGACTGAAAGAGAAAGAGAGAGAGAGAGAGAGAGAGAGAGAGAGAGAGAGAGAGAGAGAGAGAGAGAAAAAGAAAGAGAAAGACAGAAGAGAGAGAAAAAGAGAGAGAAGAGAGTGAGAAAAGAAAGAAGAAGAAGAAAATAGAAGAAAGGGAAAAGCAAAGAGTGTAGGTAACCTATTTAAATTTTTGTTGTTTTATTTTGTATCTTATGAAAGAAATACATACTTGAGTGATCAAGACGATTTATCCCCATAATTCCAGAAGAACTATTTCATTATTATTTGATAATTCCAGAAGAACTAGTTTTCTTATATACTGTGTTTTAATATTTTGTTTGCTGCAAATTCATTTAGTTTATAACACGTTATCAGCACGATACTCTAAATACTTATATATCAGGAAGGTACTTAATTAATATTTCAGTTCATTTACCTTTATTTTGGATTCTTTACTGTTCACGCTTCATTTCATGACAAAATTTATATTTATTATATAGTTGGTGAATAGTGATGCATAGTTGATGAATAGCGATGAATAATAATTTTTTTGAAACTTTATTTGTTTATTTCTCCCATATCGTAAATATTTGGCCTATGAGGTTTATAGATCTGGAATCCTTATTTCAATACCTTTTCATAGACATGTGACTTGACTATATTTTGATATCTGAATTGAAAGTTACAATGGAGACAAAAATAGTGATATTATATATATATATATATATATCGATCGAATGAAGTTTACTATTTATTCTACTATTCATGAACAATGATAAATAGTAATTGCATAATAATATATAATAAACAATATATAATCAATAGTACGGTAATACTTTTCACCATTCTGTAAGTTGCCATTTATTATAATACCCACCTAACATTTATATGTTGGTAGAGGTTTTGACATAATCAGTAATGTATGATTGTGAGCAATTAAATAGAAGAAATCAAGTATTCCTGTAGAATGCTTATTAAGGCTGGCACGCCGTTTATTTAATTATTGTTACTTTATAAGGTTGGCTTGTCGCCTGCTACTGCTTTCATTTATGTTGTTGCTATTATTTAATTATATTTATTATAGCCGCTGAATGTTTCAAAAGCTTGTTATGATTTAATGCACCTGGAGTTGCAACATAATCAATAAATGCATTTGCAGTTGCAAGATTATAGTTGAATGTACCTGAAGTTGTAAGGCAACAATTTAGTGCACCTGAAGTTGTAATAATAAAGATGTAGTACAGTGTTGCCAAATAAAAGAATGAGTACAATTTTTATTATTCAAATACATCCACAATGAAAATGATGTGAAGAAATCTTCCTGATGAAGATTGATGGAAAAATAGATCACTTAATTGGTGATGGAAATGTCCACACCAACTAGTTTATATTCTTGTCCTTTTAAGTTTATTGTCATCTTGTGTAATATTTTTCTAAGCATATTTCTGCTATATGAATATTTTCGTTTTCTTATCAACTAAGCAATTTCATATTTTGTATAGAAACATGGAATCTACCAAAGCATTAATAACTTCCAAGATGACTGATAGAGATATATGTTTAGTAGACATTGCAACTACTCATACAATTCTTCGAGAGAAAAAATATTTTGTTAGGTTAACGTTAGCTAAAAATAACGTTAAGACAATATCTGGCAATACACAATTAATTGAAAGTTCCAGAAGAGCCAATATATTGTTGCCAAAAGGAATAAAACTCTATATTGATAATGCTATGTATTCAACTAGAGCTACAAATAATTTGCTCAGTTTTAAAGATATACGTAGTAATGGATATCATATAGAGACAACAAATAAAGATAATAAAGAATATCTTTACATTACTTCTATTGTTTCATGCCAGAAGCAGATATTAGAAAATCTTGCTACCTTCTCTTCTGGGTTATATTATACAACTATAAAAATTTTAGGATTACCTGAAGTGATGCACCAGAAGTGTTTTGACCTAAAGAATTTTATACTTTGGCATAATCGTCTTGGTCATCCGGAATCAACGATGATGCGTCGAATAATTGAGAACTCTCATGGGCATCCGCTAAAGAACCGGAAGATTCTTTTGTCAAGTGATTATACATGCCCCAGTTGCTCACAAGAAAGAATTAATTGTGAGACCATCCCCGTCAAAAGTAATAATTGAATCCCCAACCTTTTTACAAAGAATTCAGGGGGATATATGTAGGCCGATACACCCACCATGTGGACCATTTCGTTATTTTATGATTTTAATAGATGCATCTACTCGATGGTCACATGTTTGTTTGCTTTCTACTTGTAATGTTGCATTTGCTAGCCTTTTTGCTCAAATTATCAAATTACGAGCACAGTTTCTAGATTATTCGATTAAGTCGATACGACTGGATAATGCTGGTGAGTTTATATATCAAGTTTTTGATGATTATTGCATGTCCATAGAAATTGATGTTGAACATCCTATTGCACATACACACACATAAAATGGTCTAGCTAAATCTTTTATCAAACGCCTTTAACTTATAGCTCGACCTTTACTTATGAGAACAAAATTACCTATTTCTGCTTAGGGACATGCCATATTGCATGCTGCGTCATTAGTCCTTGTCCGACTCACTACTTACCACGAATATTCACCATTACAACTCGTTTTTGATCAACAACCAAATATTTCATATCTAAGGATTTTTGGTTGTGCTATATATGTACCAATTGCGTCACCACAACATACTAAGATGGGTCCCCAACGTCGACTTGGGATTTATATTGGTTTTGATTCTCCATCAATTATTAGATATCTTGAACCTTTAACATGGGATGTATTCACTGCACGTTTTGTGGATTGTCGTTTTATGGATTGTCATTTTGATGAAACACTTTTTTCACCATTAGGGGGAGATAAAACGCAACTGAAAAAACAACATGAGATTACTTGGAATGCTTCCACGGTATCTCATCTTGATCCTCGAACAAATCAATGCGAATCAGAAGTTCACAAGATTATTTATGTACAAACGATTGCAAATCAATTACCTGATGTGTTTACCGACACCAAGAATATAACAAAATCATACATACCAGCTGTTAATACCCCAGCACGTATTGATGTCCCTGTAGGACAATCTGCTAATATAGCAGCAAATGAATCTCAAGCACGCATGAAGCGTGGAAGACCTATTGGTGCCAAAGACACAGTTCCTAGAAAGAGGAAGGTACAAATACATAAGCAAGTCAGTATTCTTGAAGAAACTATAATATCTAAACCTCCAGAAGAAGGAACTCCTGAAAAAGAATTCTCAGAAGAGAAACCTTTTGAAGAGATATCCCCTGCAGAAGAAAGTAATGAGATCTCAATAAGTTATATGAATATAGGAAAAAAATGGAATAGAAATAAAATTGTTGTCAACACATATTTCTATTTAAAGTGACTTTTACAATTACCAGAAGTAATGTAGAGACTAAATCATAGATAGTCGACAAATGTCAATAATATGATCGATCAAAATGAAAAGAAATTACTGAGTTAGAATTAAATTTATTAGCATAATGTAAAGTATGTGAACTTGTAGTTCAAACACCAGAAGGTGAAAATATCAGACTTGTAGTCCAAACACCAGCAGATGTCGGACCTGTAGTCCAAACACCAGAAGCTGTAAAGTCTTCGGATCAGTAGTCCACCCACCTGAGGATGTAAAATCGGTTTGATACAAATAGGTATTTGCACAATGAGAAATTGGAATAGTGCGATAGAAAGTACGACTTGCACCAGAAGGTTTCTCACAAAGACTTGGTATTGACTATAATGAGAAATTCTATCCAATATGGATACAATTACATTCATATTATTAATTAGTTTGTCAATCTCAGAAGGACTGGATATGCATTTAATGAATGTATAACACAACCTATTCATATGGTGGATTAGGTAATGATATACATATGCAATTGAAGCAAATACTTCGAATTATAGCTTCAATGATATATGTATGGGTTACACCAATATGGATGCAGATGGTACAATTATCCCAATAAATATCGATTGAAAGATATGTGAATAGTACAATTATCCATACATTTTTTTTGGAATTTGGATTTCTTATTATTGCAATTTTGATATTATTGGTCTCTGGAAGAGATTATAAAAGCTACTAGTTATTTAAAGAATAACGCGAACTTAAATACCTTGGGAGAATAAATTATTGTCTTGTCTTGTAGATTGAGTATTTTGATTCATCAGTTGACATATATAGAAAAATGTTATATTGAACAAGCTCATCCATGAAATTCTTCAATGGATGTCTGATCAATTGATGTACAGCAAGATAGCTCATTTTTGTTCTCAAGAAGACAGTGAAGAAATTCTTGGTCCTGAAGTACCATATCTCAGTGCTATTGGAGCTCTTATGCATCTTGCAAATTGCACAAGACCCGATATTGTATTTTCTGTAAATTTATTGGCAAGATATAGTTCTGCACCAACTCAGAGACATTGGAAAGGGGTGAAGCACATATTCCGTTACCTCCGAGGAACAACAGATCTGGGTTTGTTTTATTCAAAGGAACCAGAATCAGAGTTAGTTGGCTATACAGATGCTGGTTACCTCTCTGATCCACATAAAGCACGATCACAAACCGAGTATGTATTTACCTACGGTAACACTGCTATATCTTGGCAATCTGTGAAGCAGACACTAACTGCAACTTCTTCAAATCATTCTGAGATCATCGCAATTTATAAAGCAAGTCGAGAATGCATTTGGTTGAAATCTATGATCCAACATATTCAAGATAATTGCGGACTATCCTCAATCAAAGATACCTTAACAATAATATATGAAGATAATGCAACATGTATTGCACAAATCAAGGGAGGCTACATCAAAGGTGACAAAACCAAACATATATCGCCAAAATTCTTTTATGCACATGAACTCCAGAAAAATGGTGATATTAATATCCAGCAGATACGTTCAAGTGACAACTTGGCAGACTTATTTACTAAAGCACTCCCAACTGCAACATTTGAGAAATTGGTACACAACATTGGCATGCGTCGTCTTAAAGCTGTAAACAATTAACGCTATCAACTTCAACTTCATACCAGATATATGAATGAGGAGGAGTCGCATACTGTACTCTTTTTCTTTCGCCAATAATTTTTTTCACAGGGTTTTTCTTGACAAGGTTTTAACGAGACAGTATTAACGCACCTATACTAAGTTATATTATATAATATCACTGTACTCTTTTTCTTTCGCTAAAGTTTTTTCCCATTGGATTTTCCTAGTAAGGTTTTAATGAGACAGTTGTAATATAACCTAATATGTAGCGATTATCCAAGGGGGAGTGTTATGAAATGTTGACCGGTAGATGACCATCACGTGATTTGTAACCTACCCCTATATTTGCCTATATAAACAGAACAGAGAAAGAAAAAAGAGGAGAAGAAAGAAATAAAAAAGGGAGAAAGAACAGAAAGAGAAAGAGACTGAAAGAGAAAGAGAGAGAGAGTCTAAAAGAGAGAGAGAGAGAGAGAGAGAGAGAGAGAGAGACGGAGAGAAGAGAGAGACAAAAGAGAGAGAAAAGAGAGAGAAGAGAGCGAGAAAAGAAAAAAGAAGAAGAAAAGAGAAGAAAGGGAAAAGCAAAGAGTGTAGGTAACCTATTTAAATTCTTGTTGTCTTTATTTTGTATCTTATGAAAAAAATACATACTTGGATAATCAAGAAAATCTATCCCCATAGTTCCAGAAGAACTATTTCATTATTATTTGACAGTTTCAAAAGAACTAATTTTCTTATATACTATGTTTTAATATTTTACTTGCTGCAAATTCATTTAATTTATAACACTAACTCAATACACTGAATTGTTTTTCATGAGTAAAAAGATATCTCACCACAAAATGTAAATTAGGAATGGCAGAGACATTTACAAAGACAAAAACTGATATCCCTTTCAGCCCAAGAAAATAAAAATGCTGTGTCAACGTCAGTAGACTTTAAAATTGTAATAATTATAAATATATGAAAAATACTATGAACAATAGCTACTGTTCCTCAATTATCAATGATGTGCATCATGGACACTCACAATTCTTTAGTTATCAGTTAATGTGGAAAGGTTATTGCGCACATCAATTGAAGAATTATTAATAGGCTCAATTAATTAATGTGACGCCCATCAATTTCTGAGTGACAGCCGCGGCAGTTTTTATCACCCCTTTAAATATATATATATACTGAATATGTAATCGTGAAAGAATAATTGCAGGAGGTTTGGTGTCAACGTCTGGCGCCCTCATCCGACGGGTGATCCCTCTCTCTCTCTCTCTCACTCAAGTCCTATTACAGTGCTACTATTAACAATTATTCACGTGTCTCCACGAAATCGAGCCAATTATCATTGGACACGTAGGCATTGATTTGATGTGTAGAGTTTTGTCTTTTTGCCTTTTTTTCTTTTGGTGGGACCTTCTCTTCTGTCACTGGCTTGACCTAAGTACCCCTAACTGAGGGTGTTATTTTATTAACATTTTTTTTTTCTAATTAGCTGTTAGGAAAGTTGATAATCAGAACTGAACCCCTCAGACAGATGTAATGGGATTTGAATACTAATCTTACTGTAACAATGCCATTAAATGATTATCATATATCAGCTTTTTATTTTTATTTTTTATGAAGTTAATAGCTCATGTGATTTAATGACATCTTATTATCTGAATTAATGTTTTAGTTGTTGGAGTCTTTCTCAAGTTGGTTGAAATAATATTTATTATCATCAAATATGCCGTGTCTTTTGTTTTAAAAATGATTTCTTTAATACTATAGTGTTATGCCTAATTTGTTGTAGCATAAATATAAAAAAAGAAAGAAAAGAATGTATTTAATTATATAATGTTACACCTAATTTGCTGTTGTAAAGAGTGCATTATTTATGTCTATTTTTACTTTCGTATGGTTTATCTTCTATAAATTTACACATTGCTTTATGCACATGAGTGTTAAGAGTAAAAGTTAAAAATATTTGTTCACTTTTTACTTTTGTGCCTCCCCTAACAACACCTTTGGTATAAAATGACTATAACAGGACTTACAAGTTTTGATATTTTGTGTCCAAAATATCTTATTCATTTGTACTTTTTTTTTTATAAAGTGTTTAGATTTTTGTTTAACTACACTCTCAATTCATGTAAGGCTATCATCTATAAGAATCAAACAAATTTTATGAATTCAGAGAATGATGACTAGCAATAATAATATAAAAAAATTAAATTCAAGATTTCTTATTTTAACTCTCAATTCATGTAAGGCTATCATCTATAAGAATCAAACAAATTTTATGAATTCAGAGAATGATGACTAGCAATAATAATATAAAAAAATTAAATTCAAGATTTCTTACTTTAACATAAGCGCTAGCTAACTATTGATCATTCTACGTTGTTTAAAAAAGTTACAAAATTTGAACATCATAATATCTCTCACATGCATACATACATACATACATATATATATATATATATATATATATGCATATAGCCTTTAGAAGCAATTCAATCCTTTCAAGAGAAACCCAAAAGTAGCATAAGGTCCCATGGATTCAACATAGAAATTAGAGAATTGCTAAGGAGAGCCCGGCTGTGATTAGCATACCCCTAGAAATTATGACCATGAAGGGTATTGTTGTAATATCAAATATCAGTAAAACAACTTGAGCCCCTAGTCTCAGTCAGCCTTGCACCAAAACTCGCTTTCAGTCCCCAGACAAACGGGCCCCCAGTTTTCAGTGGGTTCGTTTTCGCTCCTCCAAAAGCAGAAAACAGAAAAATAAAAATCAATGGGCTCTCAGTGCTCTCAGAAATTATTGTTGTTCGACCCTTTCCGCTGCTTTCTTGACACGTACCCCACCGCCGGTGGTGAAATCTGCACCGGAATCTTTTTTTTGTCAGACGACGGCCAGTGTGGGTCAGAATCAGACCCCCTTGGCTTTGGGTCCCAATCATTGGACATGGACATTTGCTAAAAAAACTAGCCCACTGGGCCCCACTGACAAGTGACGTTTTCATAAAATCGTCTTGGAGTCCGTTAAAATAATAATTTTAAAAAAAAATAAAATTATCGTGCAATCACCAGCCTATAATTTCAAACCAAACCATGGGCTGAGCCTAACCACTCCACCATCACCATATATTGCAAAGCCTTTGTATTGTGCTTTTGCAAAAGAGATTTGAATTAAGAAGTTGAGAGTTGAGAAACCCATATCTCCACTCTCACCATTGCTCATATTTTGCTAACAATACAGCCATGTTAGGCAAGAAAACACGGCCGGTCATCGGGAAGCTTGCAGGCAACTGGGGTTCCGGCAACCGGACCCGGTTTCCGGATCCTGTTACAAGCCCAAGAAGCCCTTTAGAGCTCAAGATTCAATCCCCAAGAGGTCTAAAGAACTATGATCTTCGTGGGGTTGGACTTGGTATTGTGGCTGCCCTTGAGAAATCCGGCGACTCAGGCCGGAGTGAAATCCGGGCCAACAAGCCTGTGTTTGTTCAAAATTTAAGCCGGTCAAACCCAATTCCTGTTAAACAACCTAACAGTAGTGGTAGATATAGAGGAGCTTTGGAGGAAACAGACTTGGAAAATTCGGAGGATTACACTTTTGTGACTTGTCATGGACCAAACAAGTCCTACACGAAAGTGTATTGTGATGGAGCTGAATATGGGAGAAGTGGGCATGATAGAATTGGGTTTGAGACGAGAAGCAAAAACTATGGTAGGAGTGGGCATGATAAAAGAATCCGCTTTGACATATCTCCGGCTAGATTTGCCGAAGATATCGCGGCATACCCGGCCTCTGATTTTCTCAGTTCCTGTCACTTGTGCCAGAAGAAACTCCATGGCAAAGACATATACATGTACAGGTACTGCTATATATCAACTTTCTTATCTATATGTGTACATATATATATATATATATAGAAAGATCTATACTTGATAGACATCCCTTGTGAGCAATCAGGACACCTCTTGAATGAACCTAAATTGGATTTGTGGGATTAACAATTTTGGGATACATCCCACAAATCATACCAAAAACTATATCTTTTTGCATTTCCCAGAAGAATTGGACTAATGAAATATCAAGAAACAACTACTCTGTTTTCTAAATCTCAGGGCTTTTATAAATCTATGCATATAGCATAACAAACTGATTGTGAAGGAGTGAGATTAATGATTTGTGTGGACATGATTCTACAGGGGGGAGAAAGCATTTTGTAGCACAGAGTGTCGATACAGTCAGATAGTGATGGATGAGAGGAAAGAGCAGAAGTGCAGCTCTGAAGCCTCAAGATCAGCAGATGTTTCAAACTCACCTTACACAAAGGGCCAGATTTTCTCTACAGGAATTCTAGCAATTTAGGCTGATTATTGCTCGCGATGGCGCCCTTGGCTGGCTATCTGTCATGACAGAGATGAGATGAAATTACTCAAATCAAAGATATGCGTATATATAGTACATACACGGAAATACTATAAATACATATCAGATTGATCAATTTTGCTATGTTTTTCCTTTTTATAGAAGAAGCTATGTTTTCACAATTTTGCTTGGAATAAATCTGGATGTAATGGGAGAAGAGTTTATGATGTATTGAGAATTTTGAACTTTTAAAGGTGAATTCATTCAGGCCCTTTTTATTATTAGTACAGCAGCAGTTGTAGCTATTGGAGCAGCAAACCCATCTTTATATATTGCTTTGCTATCACTTCAATAGTTGAGTTTTTTTGTGAAGGGTAGAGGAAAGAAGAAAGTCTGCTTTATCTTCCTTCTTTTCACCCTTTTCATTTCTCGTTTCAAATAACCTTAGAAGAGCACATTTTCTTTTTCCTTCGTTTTTTCTTTAATAAATCTGGTTCTAAACACAACCTCAGTAAATAATTAATCTTAAGCATCTATCTATTATCTCAAGACAGTGAGGCAGAGTCAGTGAAGTCCCCTGGTTAGGAAAGTGAATACTTGACATCCTATTTTTCTTTTTAATCTCTCTCTCTCTCTCTCTCTCTCTCTCTCTCTCTCTGATTTGAAGCATAACTGGGAAAGCATGACAGGTAATTCCTGTTTCAAGACATGGCAGAAAACTGTAAATTCCCCATCCAATAATATCCAGTATCTGTCCTCACTGCAAGTCTTTTAACCTGTGACTGTGAGGTTCCTGTGACCGTGAGCAACCTCATCAGCAGTTCTATTTATGTGGTTGGATTTAACCCAATTCAAATCCCTGAGAGTATGAAGGCCCATCTTTCACCAAAGCTCCAAATGAAATAGTGGGAACCTTTCCATTTTTCATTTATCTCCTAAATGGTCCCTAGGCTGTCCCTTCTATTTCCAATTCATTTGTATCACTTCCATAAAATAAAATAAAAAAATTGTTCTCGAAAACAGAAAAAGAGTTGAAGCTACAGAGAAAACACTGCTTCCTAAAATTGGTTTCGAGAAAATTTAAAAAGCAGCACATCATAAAATTGGTTCATGACAAGTATCATTTTCCAAATAAAAAGCTTTCCAATCTCCTTCAAAGTTTACATCATTGCGAAATTAAGGTGAAATGGCCATGGCCGCCTCCTGCATCTAATTAGACAAGGGCTTCCATTGAAACTGACAGAAGACAAAACTTCGAAATTTTTTTGACTAGTGCTTTCCCATTTCTGAGACTTCAGCTTAAGTTCAAATCTTCTGATAACAATCTCACTGTTACCACTTGACAACATACAACAACTAAAAGGCCTGAAGGAAGAAGGGGCAACCTAACAACTTGCAACTGAAGTCCACAGAGGAAAAAACCGAAATATCAAAAATGTATGGTCTAAAGAAAATAGCAATTTAACAAAGATAAGAAAACCTTCAGACAATACTGTTTCAAGCGATCACCAAGAACCCCTTCAAATCGACGTCACTTATCCATTCCACAAATAAACTGTGGTCTAAATGAGGTTTGGTGGAGTAGACAATCCCCAATAGAAAATACATGCTCCATAACCATACACACTGACAGGTAAATAAGGGGGTACAAAGCAAACTAACCATAATAAAAGGGAGAAAAACAGAAAAAAAGAAATACGAAAGCATCCTACTTCCACTTAAGTTTTTGATTCCTGAATTTCAAGCTGTAACAGGAGATTCTATATAGTTGTTTATTGCTGGTAGTACATATGCGGCTGCGTTGTACCAATGCCTGGATACCCACCGTCATAGATAGCCTGACTAGCTCCAGCAGCACCAATTCGCTGACCTTGTGGATGCATCAGCATTTGTGCACCCATTTTACTCAATGCCAGTTGTCGTTCATAGGCTACAAGGTCAGCAGCAGAAAGCCCTGGCATATGTGCAACAGTTGGTGGTGGTAGAGGGGTAGAGCTGGCCCCTGGTTGGGTAGGCTTGCTGCCCCATGAGCACTGCAACATAAATTGTATATTCAAGCCCTTAGTTCACAGCAGGACATGTTCAGCTTCTCATTTACCGACTAATAAAACAAAAGAGCAAAGGAACGAGGAACCATGCAGTTCGCCAGTAATAAGTTAAATTCATGGTTCTTAATTTGGTAAATGCAAGTCATTCATTGGATCTCAACTCCAACATTCAGGATAAACATATAGCCACTGTGCATGTGCTCCATGACTAAGCAGACTGAAATGTGTCAATATATCCAAGTGTACCTTTTTATTAACATGGCATATAGATATTACACACCAACAAACTATTCAGATCATACTACATGGACTCAAATGTACCTTTTAATTCACATGGCATATAGATACTATACACCAACAAACTATTCAGATCATACTACATGGACTCAAATGTACCTTTTTATTCACATGGCATATAGATACTATACACCAACAAACTATTCAGATCATACTACATGGACTCAAATGGCATTAAATAAGCAAAATTAATCATTGTAATGACATTGCCACAACTCGGAAGTCCAAGAAATGAAACATCTGAAGCAATGTTTTGAAAACCGAACCGGACTATCTGGTTCATCTAGTTAAACCATCGACTGGTCTACAAAACGGTCCAGTTAGTCCTCTAAACCCCTTTTGGTCAAAACCCAATCAAACCCATCAAAACCCATGGTTAAACCGGAATTCGTTCAACTAAACCGTTGATTGGACCGGACAGTTCAACAATCCTATAAAAGGGGGGTAAAATTTTAGGGTGTATACGAGTTTGCTCCTCCCTCCCCTTCGATGACGCCTACGCCTTTCTTCCCCAATCAACCACCAGGTTCTCTCTCTCTATATATATACAAGTTTGCTCCCTCCCCTCGACAACGCCGACTGCCTTCTTTCCCCAATCAACCTCCAGCTCTCTCTCTCTCTCTCTCTCTATATATATATATATATATATCTGTTCTTTGGTAGTTTGGTAACTTTTGGTCACACTTTAATTCCCATTCGAATTTTCAATGGCCATTCCACAGACAGAGTTCCTTCATCGATCGACCATTGGACTGAAGTGAACTACTAAGGTGTGATGGGCAATGCTTCTCTCAATGCACAGATGATGTTTCATTGTCGTGGAGGTATGGAGCAGTTAGTGATGATAGAGCAATAGCAAGAGGAATAATGAATCTGCCTTCAGATTTTTTCTAGTGAGTGCTTTGATTTGGGGAATTTTATTGGTTTTATTTTTTTTGGTTATTATTCGTGCAGATTTTGTTACTGTTGCTTGTTTTCATCACCAATATTATCATTGTAACTTTCTTGACATTAGTTTAGGAATACACTGAGTGCTTGAATAATTTTGGGAAATAGTTTTAATGTCTATTTATTTATTATTTATTACTTATATATATGATATAATTATGACATCACGGATCGATTCCGGTTAACCCGGTGGTTGAACCGGTGACCCGTGAGCCGGTCAATTTTTCAGTATGCTCAACAATCAGGGTTTCAAAACATTGGTCTGAAGGTCCAACCAGAGCATATTCATCCTTTCATTTATACGAAGAGCAATGTAAGACAAGGTTACCTTAATTGGTTTGCCAAAAAGAATCCGGGCATTTCCCATCTGAATAGCCCGAGCAGCTTCAGCATGGGTACTGTATCTTACAAAACCAAAACCTTTATCTCGCTGTACACGGACATCTTCAATAACGCCAGCACCAAGAGCATGAAAATGCCGATGGAGATCAACTGAAGTAACCTACAACATGCTCATGAGGCTCTTTGTGAGATACACAGGCGAAGGATACCTAAAATATACTGCTAAGACTTGGGCATAAATTAGTGTTATAATAATAGAAGAAACTAACATATTGTAAAGGTGGCAGAAGGAAGCACTAAAAATGATAATGTTTCAGTTGATTAATCCTTCAGATGAATTTGGAGGTAAGATTACCACCTGTATATATCTTTTGCAGGTGACAGAATAGAGAAGAGAAACTGATAATAAATAAAAAGATAACAGTTTATGGATGAGCAAAAGAAAATAATTTCTTTCAATTGTCTGTTAAAGAAAAGGAACTGCCACCAACGAAATTCCTAACAAGTTGCTACTGGAGGAAAGATTAGTGGTCATATTATGCATATTATTTAGAAAATGATGCGCTTATACATGGATTGTGGTGGCTGGGGTGCTGTGCAAAGACCGTACCCAAGTGGAGATGATTCCAATCACTGTCTGAGGGCCAATTGCAGATGTTCATATGCATGAATGCATGCATCTGAATAGCTATTAGGGTTACAAAATTACACAAAACCCATTACTCATCCTAAGTTTACTAGTCAGCACAGTGGGAACTGCCTATAAACAAGTTGCTGCTTTCTCTTTGTCCGCGCAACAGGCTTGGAACACCCAGTGGAAGTTATATATATTAAAAAATAATCAATAAGACAACCAATTGTCAAAAGAACCAACATACTACACTATTAGCTTATAAGTGTGGCAAATCCTCACCTCTGGAGCAAGATTGCCAACATAAACAGTGGTGTACTGAGGATTATTCTCTGGAGCATCCTCACTGGTCCTCTCTTGACCATCTTCTGCACAAGAACAATGCTATCCTTGTAAGGTTTTAAGATCAAAAGATATCAAGCTGTAAAGATCATACTAAGGAACAATTTACAACAAATAAAACGTTCACAATGGTTTTAAATGTTCACTTGGAAGTATGTATGTGTGTGTAAATATGACATAATATCACTTAAGTCAAAGCATGCTAGGACTTAGATGTCATGCCTATGCTCCAAATGCCTTAAAATCTACAGTGCAATGTATAACTACTAACTGGGATCATGATTGGGATGAGAGTGATAAAAAGCTTGCACCAATAGTCAAAATTCACATTTGAAAGCATGCTAGGACTTGGATGATGTGCCTGTGCTACATGTGCCTTAAAATCTAAGTTGGCCTTAAAACTACTAACAACTATGATCATAATTCAAGATGGCAATAAGAAAAAGCAGCACTAATAGTAAAAATTCGCATTTTAAACAGTCTACCCTAAAAGAAAGAAAAGAAAAATAACAAAACCATACATATAGAATTTATAATTTATCGTTACAACTTCACATTGACAACTATTTCTTTAGCCATGATAACTTTTGGAAAAATATTTCAATGGTCTTCTAGACCTGATGTTCCGTTTGTCAATTCCACAACACTTTTGGCATCCGAATTCTGTTTGTCATCATTAACACCAGCGCCCTTTGTTGCCCAGTTGCACCGGATTTGTCTGCTTCCAAGCCACTTTCCTATAATTTTAAAATTAGAAGAATTTCAATTTAAATAAGTAGAAAAGTGAATATAGTGAACAAGAAAGATAGAAAGAATGCGTAATACTTGTTCAACAATTAACAGGTAATACTTATCCAAGTTATCCTACTCATTCAAATTCGGTGCAATAGATAAAAAAAAGCTTCTTCCTAATCTCACCTTCCATGGCTCCTCTCAAGTGATAGATTCTCATACATTTTGGGAACTACTGAAAGGCATACTTCAAAATTTCCTAATTAGGGCGTGATGTATGATTTGAACATATGAAGTTCTTATATTCCTTTAAATCAGCTAATACAATATTGAATCTTGACAGATCATTGTAAATTTCATCTACTAAATTGAGCCCATCACATGAAGGGCCACTATTACTCTTCATGCTATCAGCAAACATCAGCAGCATTAAAACCTCTCGAGTACAGAGTAATTGCATGTGAAATATCCACTGGCACACATTCCAGTCTGATGCTCAAAGCCTCATACAAAAATATATATAATAGTTTATGCCAGTTAACAGATGGCTGGTTTAGCGCATCTTTAAATCCCACTAAAAACATCCATGAGAAAAAAAATGTAGCCCCACATTATGTTACTTGTAGCTCTTTCTACATGCTGATATGTAGATACAAAACATAAATTTCGCACAAGACAAGCATATAGAGAAACTACAATGGAGATATTCTCACCATTCAAATCATTTATTGCAGTTTGAGCTTCCTGGCCAAGAGAAAAATGGAAGAAAAGAGTCATGACATGAAGGCCCAACAAAACTAGAGAATATATCACATAGAAACAGAGAAAATAAAGAGAGTCATAAATATCAAATAAACTATCTCAGTACCTGCTGATTCCGGAAAGAAACAAACCCAAATCCCCTTGAACGCCCAGTCTTTTGATCCCACATAACCCTTGCATCTCTGTGAATCGCAGTGCAAAGATGAAATTAGCTTCAGGGATTCAAGAAAGATGTTCATTCCTGTATCATATATCCTGTGCTAAATCTGATGTGATCGAGCTGTACATAAATTGAAAAATAAAGAGCAAGGAACCAAAGCTTACGAGCAACTAGGATAAACAGAGAAGCATGCAAACAATGTAGCATCCGTAACTTCAGGGCTAAGATCACCAACAAAAACGTTGAAGTGACCTATATACGATGTGAAAACAACGTAAGGTATAAACAAATAAACTCAAAAGAATTGCAGAATCAATTTTAGCATGAGAATTACTAAAAGAAAGACTTGAATATAAATGACCTGATGTGTCCTCTCTCTGACTACTAGCATATGCCCAGTTAACTTTAATAGGCTGCCCAAACCTGCAAACTACTTGTTAACATAGGAACAGAAAATATATCAAGAGCAAGTTATAAAGTTTCTACTCACAGATGCCTCCCATTAAGAGTCACAATAGCAAGAGCGGCAGATCTTCGATCAAAGTAGTCCACAAAACCGTATGATGACTGCATAGCATGAAACAATGGGCCACCATATGAGACTTATGACAGGAAGAAGCAAATCATGCAAACAAGCTCATAAAATGCAAACTCAAAACCAGGACAACGTATAAAAAAGTGAAAATGTATGTAAATAAATGGCTTAAAATTGAGAACATGGCAATGCAGAACTTATTCATGTTTGATACAAGGAACACTAAAGCACACTCTTCTATGAGCATTCAATAATACAATGTTTTGTTATAGACCATCCATTAAGAAGGAAAGGCTGACATATTGTGTGATGAAACACACCTTCTCCTTTCGAATGAGCTTGCACCCTTCAATAAGACCAGTACTTGAGAAAACCTCCTGAAGAAGTGGATCTGTGACCTGTGGGTGTATATTTCCAACATACCTGCATTATCTCATAGATGAAAAATGATCAATTCTAAGTAATAAAGTAAGTAACGCGATTTGAACTAAATGCATATGAGAATTGCATAGCATACATATAACTGTGAGAAAGAAAACATGAGAAAACATACTTATCTCTGTGCGAGAGAGGAGAGAAAGTGAAAATAAAGAATATTTCCATGCATATCTAAGTAAGATACTGCTGATGTGCAAAATTAACAACAATGACCTAGGCAGCAACTAATTACTACATGATAAAATGAAACAAGCTACACTTAGTTTGAAAGAGTAAACAAACTGAAGGGAAAGGAAAAAAAATAAAAACTCAAAAAGAAAAAGAGAGAAAAAAGAAAACTGTCTGTATGACACTCACACACTGCGGCAAGTACTTGAATCAAACCCAGGAGGCAGATTTCCACTCAAGATAGGCTCTATCTGCAAAATAAAAATGTAAAGAAACAAGAAGGGGGGAAAAAAGGCCCAAAAATAAAATATCTACACCCACTAAAAAATAGAGAGATAAACTAAACACATCTTGAGGGGAAAAAACTCATGGACACACCTAGGCATACACAATTTGAATACTGTACAAAGAATAATATCAGGAAAACATAGTTGTCAAATCAAGATTTGAATTGTTAATCGGAATCCCTTTTTTAATATCACTCAGCAAAACAAATCATGAATCATTAGATTCAATCAAAGTTTAAAAATATGCAGACAATGCTAAATATAAAAACAGAAACCTATGAAACACGGACACATCTAAAAGGTGCCTCCGTGACACACATCCAAACTTGTCCTCCTATTTTTTATTATTTTTTATTTATTTATAAAAGGAAGTCCTATTATGAAACCTTTTACCAAAGTTACCACCAGAAATTCAACATGGATAGATTCCATCTGACCGATGCTCAGGAAAATGTGTCATCTCCTCAACTTGAACGAAGCTTTAGAACAATATCTACTCTCATTCTCAGACCCAAATTGATTAAAGCCAAAAACAGAGTTTCACCGATGTAATAATTTTAACAACAGAATGATCAAAAGGTAAAAGTTTAGAAATTTATAGAAGTAAACCCAGAAGGAAAAAATTCCCAGCCCTCAATTCAGTTGCCTACGACAAATATTTGCAAAAACGTAACATATGATTCATACGGTTTAGATTTCCCATAAAACCAAAAACTAAATTCAGCAGAGCCGAATCATTGTAGTAATCTCAGTCAATAATACATTGCCGTATGCTTAGGTAAAAGACAAACAAAGTTTTTCATCCAAATACACGATCTCACCCAAAACGAGTACCCTAAATCACAAAAGATAGTAGATTTATCATCCTAACAAATCGAAAACAAAACGACAAAAAAAAAAAAAAAAGCAACATAACCATAAAACCATGAAAACACACCATAGATAAAGCATAAGGAAAATAACAGAAACAAACTGAATATAATTTTAAAACATGAAAATAGGGAAAAACAAACCTGGGGAGCGGCTAAAAGGCCAGGGTGGTAGAGAGATTGCTGCATCAACGCCTGTTGCTGCTTCAGCCTCTGCTGCTGCTGCTGCATCTTCGCAAATTATATGCGTGTGTATAAATATGTAGAGAGAGAAAGAGATATATAGAGAGAGAGGAGAGGATTATGGAGGAGAGGTCGACAAAATTTAGGGCTAGATTTGAGGCTCGGGGAAGAGAAACGATGGAAAAAGGAAAAATTGAAAAGAAAAAAAAAAGAAAAAGAAAAAATAAGGAAAAAAAAACCCTCCTCGAAGAAGAAGAGATGAGAGAGAGGTACCGATGGATAGATAGTCGAGGGAACAGACGATACAGATAGTGGTAGTAGTACCTTTGATGCAGATTTTATAAAGGCCCAAAGTTATACTTCAGTACAGACGGTTGCAGATATGAGACTTCAGCAATTAACCTATACAGCGCTGATTTATGATCAATGGTGATGTCCATGTAAAGTAAATTTCCTTTCTTGTCCTTTTCCTTTCTTTTTTTTCTTCCATTTTTGGTTTACCTTTTCTATCCGCATTGATTGTGATGTATTAAGGGTTATTTGAATTACAACTTAAAAAAATTATAAGTCAAAAGGTTAAGTTAATTTTAAAATTTTATTTTTTAAAATGTATTTTCAAAACTTAAATTAGTTTTCAAAGCAGCTTTTTAAAGCAAAAAAATAGAAGTCTGGGTATAAGTTGTTAAAAAAATTATATTCAAACACCTCTTAATAAGCTTTACATAGACTGTATGATTCATTTGGATCATCTTATGAGCTATTTATTTAAGTAGTTTATGATTTTTATAAGTTTTTTTTTAATTTTGGTAAAAAATATAAACAAAAAACTCATAAATAATGTAAAAAAATAGACTTCGGTTGAAAAAACTAATCATATAAATTGATCCAAACGAATAATCTTTGTTTGGGCATTATTTAAAGATGTCATTAATTTATAACATGAAGAAATCACAATAGTAATGGTATTAAATTATAGAAATAAACAAAAAAAAATTTATTATCATGTATTGTGGACTAATGATTAATTTCCTATTTCTGTCAATTTCTGGTTAGAGGCACACTGAGGCTAGTTGTTTGGTTCGGAAGTGAGCTTTTAGGGCCATATTGGCAACTTCTACATTCTAAAATTGCAATGCATTATAATTATTTGAAACTTACGGACTTTTAGAATCTCATTTTAACCCAAACCAAATAAAAAGAATATCATTTTTATCTTCTACTTATTATATTTAAAGTATTTTGAAAACTAAGCTAATTAAAATCTTGAAATAACCCTAGTTTTAAGATCATTTGCCATTTAAGGACTTATATTATGGAAAACCATAAATGTCATGGAGCACCCCTTTGTTGAAGGATTCACTTAATTTTTGTAACTTTTTTAAGAAGAAGGGGTGGAAATAATATTTAGGAAAAGAAGAGAGGATTTAAGAAAAATAATCCGTGAATGGAACAATTAAAAAAAAAATGAGGAGTGTAAAAGCCTTGACAAGGTGATGATTCTTTACTCGATTCGTTGAATTGGGCTTGGCAATGGCATGAAATGGTTTTTTTCGGTCGACCCAATTTTGAATCGAGCCCGTTAAATTCCCATGGGGCTTTCAAAGCAGCCCAGGGCACTGGCTACCAAAATTCGGCTTTTTTGCTATAAATTGGGCCAACATGAACCAAGATTAACCCATGAATAGATGCTTTATTAGGCCGATGAAGAAACATGATTGGGTCAATTGTACGGACTATAGTATCGGACTGGCCTAAAAATATTTAAAATGTGTGGAGAGGGTGTATTCAAGCTGGCCCAGAAAATATGAAGATGCATATTAGAGGCCCAATCCATTGGCAGTAGCTTAGGGAGTGTTTGATACTCATGGAAAGGAAATGGAAAAGAAGGGAGGGAGAAATGGGAGGGAAATAGGAGGAAAAATTGGATTTGCTGGTCTGATTTGACAAAAAAAAAGTGGAGGAAAACTAACTTTCTACACTACAAATCAAATAAGAAAAGGAAATATTCATTTTCTTTTCTCTTCTCTCATTAAGCATCAAACACACCCCAAGTTTCATAGGATCATTACCAAGCCCTTTCTTGGGACCTGCTGACAATCTGGGGCACAAAATCACGGGCTCTAATGAGCAGCGCTTAAAGGAGTGAATTTAAAAAAAAAAAAAAAAAAAAAACATGCATTGCAGCTTTCATAATATGCAAACTGAAAAGAGAAAAAAAAAAAAAAAGAACAGCCTAGTGAGTGCACGATACTCCTATCACCCAAAACTAAATGTTTTGTTAGGCAACCATTGCCCAAATCAATGGTACCTCAACTTGTATGCAACAAAATCATGAGAGAATTATTTAGATTGTAGGCTTGGGGATCATAAATATATTTTTTTCCTTATAATTATGTTAGGTATATAAGGTTCATTTGTTAATTCACAAACTATCATATGAAAAAATAAAATACTGGTTACCTTAAGATAGTAATTAACCATTCATGACATGCTACATCCTACAACTATTGGTCCTGTTTAGTTTTTGACAGCTTTCAATTTAGCATTCATGCGTGAATAACATTGTTTTTATTTGTTGGGATATATTCGCATATACCAAACTCATATTAGTTAAAGGGTGGGCTAGTTAAAGCCCAACCCTTAGCAAAATCCATTACAACCATCTGCATTTCCACCAAACTCATATTAGTATTTTCTCCGCAAACCTTACATACTTGTGTACGTGTAGTTGTATATATGATCGAGCAATAACATGATGACCTGGTGCAGATCAATAACATGATAACGTGTGTTCGCAATCTCACCACAAGTTATAATATCATGAAATTATCTGTGTTCTTGTTAGTGTTCTTCAACCTATTATAAATGGGATCATATGGCTTGAAATTTTGGTTGTGCATGACTTTGATTGTTAAACAGGGAACGGTAACCTTGTTTGTGAAATCATTGGGTCGGGCTAAATTTAGGACATAAAGAGGTTCATTTGCCTCTTTTTTTTGGTGATTTTTAGTTGTTTTTTTTATATAGCTCGAATGTAGGAGCAACCTAGGCTTTTATCAAGTTTTTTAACCAAACCAATGTGATTTTCTAAATTTATTCCCCAAACCAAAATTTTGAAAAACTAATTCCAAAAAGCATGTAAAACGGTATTGTGATTAACGTTTTACATAAAGTAGCAGAGTGAAGCGCCGTCCTCAACCCCGCTTCACGTGAAGCGGGCTCTTCAATCACGCTTCACCTTCTTTGTTAATTTGCCAGCTGTCCCCCCTTTTCTCTCCACTTCACTCCAGCCAACAGCAGCCCTGGTCCACTTTTTGCTCCTTTTTTTTCAGCACTCCTCATTCTTGCAGCCACCTTTGCTTACTCCTCTTGCTTCCCCTACTCAAGCGGTCACTTTTCTTGGTAAGCACTCATTTTTTTTTTACTCCACTTCTTGCTTCCCTTCTTCTAGCACCTCCCCTTGCTCCACTTACTCTGGCAATCGCCTTCCTTGGTTAGTAAGCACTTATTTTTTTTTTTTACCTTATTTAGGTGTAAAGTAGTATTATATACATATATATAACGACCTATATGCACACTCATCTTGCTCTTCTTGCAGCAACTAAGCTCCTCTCACTCCGACAGCCACCTCCCTTGCTTCGTTCACTCCGGCAACCATCTCTCTTGGTTGGTAATATAATATATTGTTAAATATATTATTGTTAGATATATACATTGTTGTTAGTATATAGTTATAATATAATATATTGTTGTTATGTTATTAAAGTTGTTTAATAGATTATTGCATTTTAACAGAGCTACTAAATTTTTTAAGAGACGTAGTGAAATTTGTAGTTTAAGAGACAATTTATGATTTATTATCTAATAATGTTAATGAAAATTTTTGTAAATTGTAAAAATATTTAGTTTTTTTATTAAATTCAAAAAGTTATTAACATAACCAATGTTAAAATTTTAGTAATTTCATTTTAGCAATTAAATAAGTTTTAATATATGCACTAAAAAAATAGATTAAACCCTAATTCAGACCTTGACGTATCTTTCAGGACTTGCACTTTTAATTCGAATTTGTTTGCACTTCGTTTCCCAATTTCTTATACATTTCTCACTATTTCAAAAATTGTGTTTGGTCTAAATTTTTCAAAAATGCCGTATAGTATCTTAACTTTATTTTCAGTTGTATGTAGCCAATTTTTTTTCAGGGGGGCAATAATTAATCACAACTCAAAACTTTTGTTTAGGGTAGTGCTATATAATCAGAACTTTAGTAAAAAATCTTCTTACAAAATAGTTTAGTTGTTTGTGATTCTTTAATTTTTTCAGGGGGGCTATTATTAATCACAACTCAAAACTTTTGTTTAGGATAATGCTATATAATCAAAACTTTTGTACAAAATCTTCTTACAAAATAGTTTAGTTGTTTGTGATTCTTTAATTTTAAATCAAAACATCTAATATCTTAGCTCATAATTTTAAAGCGTCATTCTATGAAAAAAATTTTTTTTGTAAGATGGCATGTTTGATTATAGTTTTGATTGCTATTTTTTTTATTTTGTTTCTAGAATTTGTCAAGACCGAGTTTATATATCGTGTTTGGTATACTAGTTCTAAAACTTATCTTTAGTAATTCTTTTGAAAACTCACAATTCTAAAAAATAAAAAAATTGTTTTACAAAGGTGAAGTGTTGAAGAGCCTGCTTCACATGAAGTAGGGTTGAGGATCACGCTCCACATGAAGTGGGTTCTTTAATCGCGCTTCACTCTGCCATTTTATGTAAAACGTTAACCATAATGCCGATCTTTTGGAATTAACTTTTCAAACTTTTAGTTTGGGGAATAAATTTGAAAAATCACATTGGTTTGGTGTAAAAAAACCTTTTTATCAAGTTAAATTATGGTAAAATGACAAAATTTCCTTTTGATTGAGATTATCTAGTGAATCTTGGAAGGGTATTTTTATCAACCCATATAATATTTGGTTTATTGGCAATAGCCAAGTCTACCTTGTCAATAGACTCTTTGTTTATGGGAAAATCTCAGCAACATGTGAAAGATAGTTTGGCAAGGTTTTTTTTTTTTATTTTTATTTTTATTTTTTTGCTAAACAAAAAGGTGAGAAGAAATTACCAAATAGTAGTAACTTTCTTTGGCCGTGACATAAAAGTTTTTATCTATTGCGCAATATTCAATTTGAACTATAACTATTGTCGTGAAGACAAGCTTTACTGTAACTCTAACAAAAATCAAATAAACAAACATACAGTCTAATCAAATTACAAAGCTCAAAGAGACACCAGCACATTTTGAACTTGTGAACTCCTTTAATCAAACCTAGTAAAAATTAACCATTTGCCACTAAGCTATCCCCCCTGGTCGTGTTTGGAATGTTGAATTGGCTACAGAAACAAGTTTTGCTAGGAGCTCATAAGCTAAGCGTACTCTCTCTCTCTCTCTAAAGTCGAAGTACATTGTACAGGGTTCTCTTTCCCTTATTCTTTTGTCTTTTACAAAGCATTTTTTTGTTGATAATTGCCAACTATTAAGGAGAAGAATGGTCAAAGGATCGAGGGGTTGCTTCATTTGCCAACTGGCCTAAATATCAAGTTGAGTCAGGACCACACGCATTTGGGTCTTGGGCGATATGTTTTTTTCTTTCCCCTGCTATTTGCAATTGAGTAGTGTCATGTAAATAGAATTTTTATATAAGATGATATAATTATTTGAGATTTTTTTGTTTTAAATTAAAATATTTATTATTTTGATTTATAATTTTAAATATATCAGTATTACGTAAAAAATTTTGTACAAAAATTTTATAAAAATAAAAATTTCGTTGGCTATTTGTTTGGATTGAGGAGGCTTCTCCTAAACCGCTCCTTTCTTTTTATGCAATTTGCTTCATCATTGAAAAGTGAAAACCCAAAAACCAAAAATAAAAAATAAAATAAAAAGAGGAATGGGTCAAATGAAAGTAGGAACCCTACCATAATCCAAAACACAGCATGTGATGCCAATAAAGTAGTAATGCCTACACAGTATTTAATAATACACACAACGCATACCGACGTTGATGTGACTTTATTTAGTGGATTGAATTTAATAATAATATTAATAATGGACTTAGCAAAGGGTAGACGTGAACAACGTGACAAATATATAGAAAATCTTTGTTTATTTAGGCAATGGATGTATATAGACGCCTAACATGTCGGTCCATCCCTACCAGCTCCCCACTTTACTTGTCGTGGTCGGCCAGCCTATACCACATAGATATAAGTGTAGATGTAAATTCAAAGCGTGAACTTTACTATACAATTTCCTAATACAATTTTCCTTACTAAAGAAACCCATTTCCGTGTCCAATCTTCAACGAAAAAAAGTTATACGCATACTGATTAATAATCTATATGCTTACCTATTTCCGCACACATTTTTTTTTATTGGGTCGGCTGATGCTAGAGGGCCTATTGATCTATATTATTGTAAGATGTGATATTAGTGGATTTTGAACTCCCCACCCAGACCTCCCAAAAATAATTTAAAAAGAAAAAGAAAACTTTTCACTTGATTTAATGATATATTAAACGAGTTCTCTTAATTGATTAAGGACCTTGCTATCTCGCTCATGGTCACAGGTGTCACAGGTTCATGGCTTGGCCTCTCATTCTCTCACCCTTTAGGCTAATCTCGCTTCCCCATTCCTTATTCCCTATAGGTACTTAGGTAGTAATAGATATATATTGTTAATAATTCTTGTGTTCTTGAAAAATAAAAAACAAAAAAAATTTAAGGATAGGTTCGAGCTGTAGGGCTGTGGCACCTGAATTTTCCATTATAATCAGTGACTTGGGGGGTGGTGGGAAGGGGTGGGCGGAATTGAAAGATCTCAAGCTTTAGGCTCATATGAACAGTCCAATTGTGGAATTGAACCAACTACCTAATTAATGGAGTTCTTTATAATTATGTTGAACATTGACTTTGTGCTGCCAAGAACCATTTCTGACCACTTTTAAGCAAGGATGCTCATGGAGTCATATGCCATTAGCATACCTACCATCGTGCGTGGAACTCGAGGTTTAAGGAAAGAAAAGAAAAAGAAAGGGAAATAATTTAATTTTTTTCTTTTCCCGGGTTGGTTTCTAGCTTGAGAGAGAAGGTAAAGAAAAATTAAATCACTTCTCCTCTCTCCCACATCCTTTCACTTTCTCTTTCCCTTTCTCTTTCTCAAGTTTCAAACACGCTAACGAATTTTCAAAGCCAAAAGGGTGGGCAATGCAGCATATTCAAAAAACTATTTGTTCCTAAAATGGGCAATCATGCTGACCAAAATAGCATGATGACAAATCATGACAGTGGCAGGCACATTAAGGGGATCAACCAATATAACAATCTTTTCTAGTCCAGCTCTATGATTCTATACTCCACAACCAAATTCTATACTCCTTTTCTTTCTCAGTTTTCTAAAGCAAATTCTGTACTCCTTTTCTCAAGCACCCCTTGTGAAAATGTCTGCTATTATTCTAGGAACATATATATCTTAAACAGGCCATATGCAAAAGCAATTCCCATTCCACCTGTATTTTCTCTGTGATTTTTGCAGTGCAACCTGCTAATCATCATGGAAATAGACAACAATTGCAGAGCAACGGTTCACAAATCTACGAGCCAAATCATCATCTCCCACACAGTACACAGCCAAAAACAAAACGCTGAATGCATTCAGAGACAGAATCATATTTGAAAATGATGAATTCATTCAAGATATAAGCAACGAAGATTCCTCATTAGTTTGAGAAACTAACAGTAAGATTTAAAAACAGTTAGATGTAAGCTAGGCTTTGTAAATCCAAAGTCAAAACAAAGTTAAACAAGATAGCATTGCTGGTAACTGATAATGCAAAAGAATGACTACAATTGGCGCTCAAACTGCACTGGAGATTGAGCTGCTAACTCCAGCCATGACATGCTTTCAGCCGGCTTGGGAGGAGATCCTTTCGAGTTGCTTGTATGGTATGGTGCTCGTGCTGTGACCCTGTAAGAATGCCATGACAGAATCAACAAGATCAATATCCTTAATCAAAATTGTATAATTCATAACTTTTCTCTATAGTTTGTGTAAATATAGCTGCAGGGACCAAAACTCCATCCCAATATACATGAACAAGCAATCAATCCACACTCTCAAGCACAACTGCAAACAAACAAAAATAAAATAAAAAATTTTGAAAAGGGTCACACATTTTAAAAATCAACCCCAATCACCTACAGACATCTGCAGCTAAATTTATGCAACAAACTAACAAAACAATTCAATAATTTTGCTTTTGCCTCAATTCAATTTGCTTACAGTGCCTACCTCTCTTTTCTCTTCTCAAAAAAACGGCTGAGTGAGGCTTTCCTTGCAAGTGGTAAATCTGCAATAGAAAAAAAAAGGCACATGAGATCTCTCAAAAGCATGCAAAAGAGAGCTCTTAAATTCCAAACATATCAATTCTTTATAAAGAAATCCTGCAAGGCCAAAATAGATTACCAGAAACAACGGGTTGAGGAGGCTGTTGAATGCGCTCTTGGACCATGTTGTTGGCAAGGTTAGAGACAACACTTGAGCCAGCGGGAGTCAAATTAGTGGGTTCAACCGGGGTAGAGGCAAATGCGCCGGGGTTGTGGGGGCTTCCCTTGCTAGCTAAGAGCATGACTTCCTTGGCCTTCTCTGCCGGAAAATCGTTGAACACGATCACTTGCCCGGCATAGAATATGGTCATTTGAGCAGTTTCTGGCTCTAACTTCTTGTTTACACTGTGCCCATGAATCACAATTTATAATCAGACAAATGAAGAGCACGCAATTACAAAGCCGTAATTTAGAAGTGGTTTATTCATGGAGAAATGATTCTATGGTCACCATGTGATGACTATTTCATCATTCATGATTAGTTCCTCCCTAATACCCTAAATAAGATGAGAAGTAACCATCGCATGTGAGACGGTCAGATGAAATAATTTTTCTGTACCATGTACAAGCATGATATTAATAAATCAATAATGAAAAGAGATTGGGCTCCCCTCTAGACCTTCATATTCACATTCAAAATCTTCTAGACTCCTTATCTCACTACCATCGTGTTAGTCGGCTAGATTGGACAAATAATGTGATTATCTGATTCAAACTCACTCTCTCATTTTGTTAATTTTTAATGTTAAATAAAATCGTGAGTTTAAACAAAATAATATATCCATTAGATTTGAGTGACCAATACATGATGCAGTGAGATAAAGAGTATGAAACATTCTAGATATTAAGGCACAGAGATGAGCCGATTCCAATGAAAACAGCCCTTTGGAGCTTCAAGTTATCAAACTCATAAGCCTTCATTTAATTCTAAACAATACTATCAGCTTAGCATCCTATACTCTCTATTCACGGCTATGAACTGTTCTATCATAAAGATAACAATGCCCTTCACAGTAATAGGAAATTACTCCATTTAACATATCTAAATCATTATTTTGTCAAATTGTTGGTGGGTATATTAGTAATTTCAGTGAGCACTTATAGGAGTCTTAACCCACCTGGAATCAGCCTTCTTGGGGACCTCTTCCTTGGAAACAAAACCAGATTGCTGGGGGAATAAATCCATGGACATGAGGTTTCGAGACATCGGGGCCTCATTTCGGGTCGAAGCACCGGAAACTCCACCCGAATTCTTAGCCACTGGGAACAAATTCATAGTCACCGACTGACGGAAGGTTTCGGGCATGCCTGCAACATTTCCAAACAACAAACGATACATCATCAGATCTGAATTCCAATTCGAGAAACAAGTACCTTATAAGCTACATGTATCATGTATGTGCGTGTAGATCTTAGATCTAAGACCGGTTATTTAACAGGATCAGGAGAGAGAGAGAGAGAGAGCAACAAATAACACGTTTTGGATCTGATAAAAAGAAAATTTCAACTTTGAGCGTGTTTGGAGGAGAGGGAGAGAAGCGAGGACATGTTTGTATTGACTGTGGAACAACTGATCATCAATTTCGGAAGAAACTGTCAACAGGACTTCGATTCTGGATCTAAAAATTTTGAACTAGGCAAATCAAAAAAGTTTCCATAAAAACAAAAACAAAAACAAAAATAATTGCCAATTAGATATAGTTATTGCTAATTGAGATGATAGAGAAGACGATTGAATGGAAAAAAACAAATAAATAAAACGAAGAAACGGCCGAAACAGATGATATATTGAAATATGATGAATAATGAAAAGAGTTAGTACAGTACCGTTTCCATCGAAACTGCGAGCCATCCCGAGACTGAGATCTCCGAACGTGCCCTTCTCTTTCAAGTATTGACTCAGCAGACTACACGTTTGCGAGAAGTTCGACGACTTCTCCAGCGCCCTCGCCGGCCTATGTCCGGCAAACCTCCCGGAATCCGATAACTCCGACGAACTCGACATATTTTCCGGCGACACAAAACAAGACCCTCTTGTAGATTGACAGATAAATATGCAACACCAGTACTACATACGAGCCGAATCGATATTGGTTTAGAGAATTATCAAAATCGAAGCTCTCGGTTTCGAGCAATCTTTTTTATGTACTCTCTTCTTCTTTATTTGTTTCTCTCTCTGGAAGCTCTGTATCTGTACTTGTAGTTGGTGATGAAGAGTCGTAAAGGCTTATCTCTATTGCTGTGTTAAAAGCACGAGGAATATATGGGCCTTTGGGGCATGTTCCTCGCAGCTTCGAAGTAGTTGATTATTTTTCTTATTTTTTTTAATATTCTAATTGTCCCTTTGTTTCTTTTTCTGTAACTATTTCAAACACGTGTTCTTTACATTGTAATTCCGTGTAATTGCGCGTCCCCTTTCTAACCGCAACACTGCCCTTTGTCTTTGATAGATTTACGACGTTTGCCCCCCAAGTAAACCTCCGTTCCCTTTTCTTTGCACCAAATTAAAAAAAGAAAAGAAAAGAAAAGAAAACATATTCTTTATAAATAAAATATAATATACATATGTTCTATATTTCCAAAATTATTCTTCAATGTAAACTGCCAAATAACATTAGAATTAGCAGTTACTGTTTACTATTTATTAGATAGACCACAAATATGTTACGCAAAGGTTATTTAGTCAAGTGTATGTGCAACTCATTTTTTTTTTTTGAAGTGAATGAACAAAATAGCTTTCGTTTATTTTTTAAGTAGGGCCCAAGTTGTATATATATAATGATAGCCCAAATTATATTCAATTATAAGATTTATTATGATACTAAAGAAGGAGCTGAGATGGGTTTAATAAAGTTTAATTACTTTGTGATGTGAACAAATCAAAGATTCTTAGTTTCTTTACCATAAAATTATTAATCTTTTCAAGGTGGGATGAGCAGTCACTTGCTTTACTTCTTTACATTATGATGAAACTATTTATCTTATTTTGATTTGCCATTCCCATCTAATAAATATCTTCACGTGATGGTTGCACCATGCCTTGATGTTCTTTATCCACTTTAGGAATTCATTTTCAGTAGTACAATATTATTAGAGGGGGCATTGGATCGATGACCCGTCAAATCTGTCCATATTTTTTGCAATTGTCAAGTTTATATAAATAATAAATATAAATGTATACATATTAAAATATTATATTTTATATTAATACAAAAACGTAAATTCTATTTTTTGAAAGAACTATTCATGAGTTGGGAACTCCTAATTTTAATAGGAACCGTTCTAAATTTTTAAAAATGATATTGCTAAACAATTTGCCGTTTTCAGTGAGGAAAGTTTGAATTCTTTCTGTATTTTGAGCAAGCTTGGAAATGTAAACGTAAACCCAACCTCGAGCCAAGCCTAGCTTAAGCTAGTACTTAAGTTGTTATAATATAGCGCTAGCTCAACTCGATCTAATGTCTAACTTTTGGTAGTACTAATTACTGTAACTTAAATTTAAGTTTTACGAAGTAAAAGGTCAACCAAATAAATAAACTTAATGATAATAGTATTCTAAAAACTTAAATGTTATCCATCAACTTAATTTTTCTCCTCTACTCTACATGAAAGGGGGCTCAAATTCTAATGACGCTGCATTAAAAGAAACTAAAAAGTTAGAGTGATGCTAAGGGCAGTTGCAACTGTCCAATACACTCAATATTTGTTGAGATCCAACTGAATTAATAATTACTTATTAGGTGTGTAGAGCAGCCACGACTACCATTAGTATTTTTCAAAAAGTTATGTCAAAAAGGACTTTCTTCATCCATACCATTTCTCCATTGATATCTTAATATCAACTGCAAATTTTTCTAAGCCATGAACCACGCTAAAGTAAGCAATGGCTACTAAGAAAAAACTGAAATTGAAGATACGACAGGGAAAAGGTCCTGCGACTATTGGCCTTCACAATTTGCAGAGCACCTTCTTCGATTAAACAATGATTATTGGACTGTAAGTGGCTTGGGAAAAAATATATATATATATATATATCATTGCAATGTGATACGCGTAAATCTTGACTTGAATACGACTAATAACTAAAGTTAAAAGAATGACTGGATGACTATTTTCTCTCCACGGACCAATGGTGTCAGAAATAACACAGATTTGGTACGATTTTTCATAATTTCCGTCAACATGACGTTGGACGGGTAAGAGCAATACAATTGAAGTGGGGCCATAAAAAAATCCCAGATAAAAAAAAAGCAAACGGCAAGTGCACGTCCCTCCAGCCAACCCAAGTATGCCGCGTGGTATGGCATTTTCCGCGCGAGGATTTGACAACGCGGAGTGTATTATGCACATGCACCGCATAACGCATCTGTCAACACGTGGCAGAATCTTAGCTGTTGGTGGGGGAAAACATTTTTCTCATGACCATGACGTGATGGGAAAATTATTTAGTGTTCACAAGCATCACCAGGTCATCAAAGTGAAGAATCCCCTATTAGGTCGAGTTAAATACTCATTTTAGTAGTAAATTAGGGATCCATTCTATAGACGAGATTTTTAAATACTCTCAATTCAATTCACGTACCTTTTTTATTTTAAAAATTTATATATATCATATGTGGGTTGAATTAATAATATTTTTATATAATCTAATTATACTATATACACCACAAAATTTATTACACTTATAATTTTAAAGTGATTTGAAAAAAATCTGTGTTATATTATTAGGAAAAAAATATAATTTTACATCTTTATTTTTTAAAAAAGACAATATGCATATCATATATTTTTTTTTTTCTATTTTTTAAATAAAAATTAACAAAAAATTAATTTTGTAATAAATTAAAAGTGTAAGATCTTAATTGTTATTGTTACAAAAAAAAAATACAAGTCCTAATGTGATATTAGGTGTAAAGTATAGAGGTGTAAAATATAATTTATCTTATACATATTAAATGTAATTATAACATTATATCATTTTGATGACGTAGTATTATTATATTATTGTAATTCTTTGAGAATTATTTTAAAGCATTTGAAACATCTAAATATCCCAAAACACTTTCTAAAATTTTAGAAAGAGTAATGTATAGGTATCGACAATGCGTTATCCGTGGAAGCATGTGTCTCAGACTCTCCCACTCAAATTGAATTCATAACCACTTTTTTTTTTCCAATCGAAATTGAATTCGTAACCACTTTTTGTTCCAATCGAAATTGAATTCACATCTATGTGTTTCACCTTTTCATATGATAAGAACAATCAAGTAATTTTTATTTTAACTTCCAACTTGTTGAGTAAGTCCCCTATTAACAAACACTAACAACTTTATTTATTCTTCTCCAATTGATATTGATATTGATTATTATTTAATTTTGATTAATTACTACTTTTAGGCAATACTATTCTCAATTTTTATTTTGAAAACTTTTCAATGACTTGACATTAAAGTCTGTTTGTTAATACTGTCAATTTTTATTTTTTATTGTGTATTTTTTATAGTTTGGTGATAAATATTTGTAGATTATTGTTGCACCAACAATACTAACCTAATATTTTAAAAATAAAAAAATAATCATTTTATTATTTTTATTTATTTATTTTAAAATTTATAAATAACTAAAAACAAAAATGAAATAACAAACACTATTTTTTTTTTTTTAAAAAAAAACGTTTACCAAAAGAACATTCTTTCCCCTAATTATTTATTCTTTGCCATAAATGAGTGAGCTTTGAGAATTTTGGTAGTTCTGGTTGGGTTTGTTTGTCTGTTTGTTGGGGATTGGATAGGATAGATCGCAGATGGGCTATAATGGCTTTAGACTGTCACGGGGTTAGATGACTGACGTGTTTTAGAAATGGATTTTCCTTATCTACCACGTGATCTTGGTGGTGGCGGTGGGTGTCTTAATTCATATATTTGATTTGATGCCGCCATGCGAAACAACCTTCTATTCTCGGAAAATTACAAGCCTGCCCCGTCAAGAGGTCCCATAAGTTCAGTGGGTAACTCAGGAAAGATTTGAACTTTGAAGTGGACCGCTAACTGTTTTTGCTTCATCCCTAATCTTCAGTAATCCTGTAACCGATCATATCTTCAGTAATCCTGTAACCAATCATACTTCCACACTCAACTCTTATTGAAGGTTAGGTAAACTGTGAAGTCCAATGTTTGAATGGGATAAAAAGTGTTTTTTTTTTTTTTAACAAATGAGAAAGCCATTTTGGGAGAAGCCTTTTTCTTATGGCAATTAAAAATATGATTAACATCAGAAACCCATTTTGGGAATTAACAAGCAATTTAGAACATGAAAACTATGGTTGGTATCGTTGATTAAAAAACGCCATATCCATCACTGTGATATGAACTAAAGTGAAATCATTAATTTCTTTTTATTGTGGAAATTTTATTTTATTTTTTCTAACCATAACTAAAATGTTAAAATGATTTTTATAACATGCTGTCCAGACTTTCTTATTTCATTTTTTTCCCTCTCATTTGGACACTTTAACTTGGTGAGAAAATATTTATTTCATATAGATGTTTTTTTTTTAAACTTTTAATAGAATTATTTCTCATAAAGAAATTTTAATTTCATTTTTGTCACGATTTTCTTTAACAGAAAAAAACTAACGGATGCACTTTGATACATACAAGAGAGGCCTAAATATTACGTTTTGTAATGCTGGAGGTCAAAGTGAAATAGACCTAACTTATAAAAAATACTTCCCCCACCTCCGGCGTCCCCCCCCCCCCCCCCCCCCCCCCCCCCCCCCCCCAAAAAATTTTTTTTTTAATAATGTGGAAGCGTGGATGCATAAGAGGAGGTAGGAGGAAGAGACGTGATTCCTTACACTTCAAATAGCTAATTAGAAAAATCTTGTGTATTATAAATAAAGAACTGAAAGGAGACCCTTTTTGAATTTGCTTCTTTCCTGGATATATTGTAATCCTCGTATGATGCTCTTGATTTGTTTATTTATAAATGCTGCATATATGTATGTATGTATATATATACATATATAATATATTTACAGCAGTTTCGTTGACTCATTTCCACGTTCATTAGTAGGATATTAATGCAGCAATACAATTGAAAACATTTTTCAAGTCACTCTGTGTGAGAGCGAGGGATCGGCTCATCTTCATACTTTAATATTTAAAATTTTTTAGACTATTTATTTTACTATGCCACGTATTAATTATTTAAATTCAGCAGATAATATTATCTTATTTAAATTTATAATTTTACTTAATATTTAAAAAAATAAAAAAAATAAAAAAAATAAATTTAAATTGAATAACAACATTATCCGTTAAAGGCTATGAATGGTCAACATGATCATGATCATGTGCTATTGGGATTCCAAGCATTTAAGGCTTTCGTAATCTTATTTAATTTTCTGGTAACTAAGCTTTCCTAATCTTGATCGACAAGCCAATAAGTTTGTTGTGGTTGCCAAATTACTCATATTGAACAATTAGTTGTTTAAATTTAACGAGTTTTAAAATTGTGTTTAAACTTATCTTATTTATCATTTGAGAACTTTAAAAGAGTTTTAATTGAGTCACTCATGAGTGAAATTAAAGTTGTTTGGTTTTTGTATAGTATTAGGATGTTTATTAGATTAAACAGTTGAGTTTGAGCTTTAAAATATATTCAATTTTCATGTTAAAAGCTAATCTTGTACGGTTTTTTAATAGCCTAACATACGAGTTCATCAGCTCGAGCAATTCCATTTTTTACCATCCCAACTATTAGTTTGCGTAAAACACAGAAAATAAGGCGTCAGAACTAGTTTAAAACCTATCTGCAAAAAAAGTTCAGTGATTAAGTACTTAGTATTCGTCTTTTTTAAATAATGACACTTGACGTGTGAATACATAATTAACTTAAATTTATGGTGTAGTGAAAAGAATTAAAAAAAAATACCACGTAATAAATATAATAAAATGTTATCTTAAAAATCTTTTCACTATATCACAAATTTAATTTAATGAGGTATTCATATACCAAATATTATTATTTAATAAGATTGAGTATCGAATATTCAGTATTACTTCCAAACTATTTTTTCCATCTGCGTGATCATTTTGTTCTAATAGTAAAGACAAAATTAATGGTTTCTGCTTTGTGTATAAGCAATCGTACGCGCAAACGAATCATTAATTTGGGCAAGCAAGTTAATGGTTGCATCATGTTGACCAAGCTTTTTTCATTCATTAGAACAAGAAAATGCACTTTGTTTTCTGGTCTTTTGGCCTCTTCTACTTGAAATTAATTTCTTCTCAAGTAACTTGTAATATGGCCTATTAAAGCAGTGTCACACCTTTACCATCTTCGTGATGATGCGTTCAACCGGCTACCATTTGATAGGGACTGGTATGGGATGACACTAAATGGGGCTGGGCGGATCTAAGAATAAGGTTCAATAACTAGTCTTAATCCAAACCTGTCCTACTGTTTTTATAAATATATATTTATTTTATATATATATATATATGTTTTATTAAAATAAGACTACTTTGATTTTTTCTTCTTATTTTTGTGATTTTAAATATATACCCAAACCTGTCCATTAACATCCCAAATGATGATTTTTAATTTTAAAAATATTATCACCACATTATTTTGATGAGATTTTTTGTAAAATTTGTTTTTAAGAATAACATTTTCTTTTATTTTAAAGTAAAAAACTCTTACTCAAATTATCATTTTATATAGAAATTATGTATAAATTTTCTGATTATATAATATTAGCCAACAACTAATGCAGTTTTTTAAGTGAAGTTCTAATGAATTAATAGCCCAAAGGTCAAACCTTTGAACACTGTTATAGTTAGATTTATGGTGTATGCATGTGTATAGGATGAAGAACCCAAATAGACTACGGAGTTGTTGCTTCAAAGTTCAAATCCCTTTGACTCCTTATCTTAGGATAATTAATATGACTGGTTATTGTCGAAAGTTGAATGCTTCAAAAATAATGTTTAGACAGTTACCTGTAACCAAAAAGCTTTAAGACCATTTCTTCTTTTTTTGGGTAAATTTTATTTTGCACTTCTGCACTTTAACTTCAGTCTCATTTTAACCTATTCACTTTAAAATGTAACAATTAACTCCTTAAAATTTTGGTCAAGTCTCACCTTGACCTTTTTATAACCTACCGTTATATTACTTAACGGAAAATGGCCATGTGAGTTCACATGTTAAAATTTTAAGGGCAATATAAAAATTTTGCACATTATGTTTGAGAATGAGAATGAAAAAAATGATCGAGAAATGAAACTATATATATCATCTTTAGGATTAATTATTAACACACCTTTTGAATTATGAATCAATATATAATTAATCAGTGTGAATCAGTATAATCCTAAAAATAAAGTATAATTAGTAAGACAAAAATTATCATTTTAAAAAATAACTAATTTTATTAAAAAAATAACTAACACACCCATTTAAGTTATTTTTTAAAATTATAATTTTTTTCTTACTAATTATACTTTATTTTTAGGATTATACTGATTTACAGTAATTCATAATTCGAAGAGTGTGTTAATAATTAATCCTAAATACGATATATACAATCTCATTTCTTAATCATTTTTCTTATTCTCAAACACAATATGCAAAATTCTTATATTACCCTTAAAATTTTACATGTAAGACCCACATGACCATTGTTGGTCAAATAATGTAACGGTAGGTTACAGAAAGGCCAAAATGAGACTTGACCAAAATTTTAAAGGATTGACTGTTGCATTTTAAAGTGAAAGGACTAAAGTGAAATTGAAGGTAAAGTGCATAGGTGCAAAGTAAAATTTACCCTTTCTGTTTTTAAGAAATTAGAAGGACTATTATGTATATACAATTACGAGGGAATAAAAAATGGGAGTCGGGAGCAAGCCTGGGAAAATGGGAAGGCCAGAGCTTCTACCCGTGACCATGAGCAAAAAAAAAAAGTCTCTACTCACTGAGACAATCTATCTTTTCACTTGATGTTTCTTTTGAACTTCAAACATATATTGAACTTATAATGGTTAAAACCACATAAATAATAAAAAAATGATCAAGAGAGGAGAAATTGTAAAACATATATACACACACATTTTCCTCTACATGTGTATTGGGACGGCGGATGAGAGGGAGGATGGAGGAAAAGATTTCATCACTCCTAATTATCCGGGTGCGTGTAATGTGCCTGTATATTGTTATGTAATATGTTGACGCTGAAGCATATGACATTTGACAATGTTAAAAGAAATAGAGGTAGGCATGTACTCGGGCACAGTGCGGACTCAGAATTTTAGTTGGGGGCGAAAAAAAATTTTTTTGTTGAAGGAAGGATTAAGAAAAAAATTAAAAACTAAACAAATAATATAAATAGAGCTACAAAATTAATTGTACCTGAAGAAGATTTATCTCAACTTCTCTTTTCATTCCTCTTGTAAAATACTCTTGTAGGTGTGGTGTGGGTTTAGGCAGAGAGAGAGAAAGAGATGAAGGATTGTCCACAAGTGAGTTTCTTGGGTTTTTTATTTTTATTTTTTATGCAAGTGGGTTTATAGGGTTTTGGGGTGGAGTGGTGATGGTGTGCGTTTGTGAGTGTAGTGTGGGTTTAAGCAGAGCAGAGAGATGAAGGGTTGTCTTGGCAAGTGGGTTTATTGGGTGTTTTTTTTTTTTTTTTTTTTTGTCTTATACAAGTGAGTTTCTTGGGTTTTGGGGTGAAGGAGTGGTGGTAGTGTGCATATCGAGTTTGTGAGTGTGGCCTCGATTTGGGCAGGATTTCAGTTTGGGACAAAACATGCAATTAGTCTTAATTGTTGAATACAATTTAAAATTAAATTTGAGCCCTAGAATAAAAATGTAAGGGAAATATTTTCAAAAAATATTGTGTTTTATTATATAGATTTTAAAAATTTTGAGAAGCTCGTGCCCCCGGCCGCCCCTGAATGGATAGACACTATAAGTTTCATTTGATTTAATTTTTGAACAAGCCTACTAATTCCTATCACTTCCGAAAATTGATCATTAGAGTTAACATCTAGAATGTAGGTCTCAAGTTAATTATCAAGTACCATAAGTTCAAGGGAAGAAATTATTAGGATAAAACTCAGCAAACCGAAACAATTTACTCTTGTCAAAATCAGAGAATGAATTGCTTAAATCAAGAGATCCCACACACAAAAGAAGCTCTGTATTGACTTCATTAAAACAGGTGAGTGCAAAATATAAAATGAATCAAGTTAAAAAAAAAATTTTCCTCTAAATCTCAAAGGGCAGCCGCCTACTCTTGGCTCTTTGTCGGTTTGCCCAGCAGCAGTAGGTTCCTACTACCCCAGGCAAGCGGGAATTCTTATTCGAGAATAGTACTGTGGTCCAAAAATACGAACCAACTAATAGAATGAGTAGTAGCACTAATTTACAAGCAATTATTTGGGGTTGCATGTGGAGGGAATTTGGTATGCCTAACTAAACGTGGGCTGCTCAGTTGAATTCATTTGTATCATCAATACAACTTGCCAATATAAATTCTATGTATGACACTGAAGGCATGCATGGTCCACGAGCTTACCTAAAACCCTGCAATATTCTTTTATTACACACATTACGTACGGACAGAGACATTTAATTTAAGAAATGAGAAGGAAACTTCAAGTTGAATGTGCTTAAAATCCCTTAGAATCTTGTTAAACTAGAGTTTGTTTGGGGAAAAGCAGTTCTAAAATTGAGTTCTTCGAAATTTTGGTTTCGGGAACGACGAAAGATTCAATACATATATGTATGAGATTAGTCATCTCAACATTTTCACTCCAAAAACAAGAAACAAAGAACTGAAATCATTTTTATTTGTCCCGTAAATAGAGTCTTTGATGCTCCAACAACTGGCAATGGTGATGCTCAGAGAGGAGGGAGGCCACCATTATTATTGAGTTTTTAGCAGTTTATGGATTAGGTAGGTTTATGTTTTTGTTATCTAGTTTCGTGGTAAGTTGTTGTATGTATAGATATTAGAAGAGTGGCACGTATTATATGCGTCTATACCTAATTATTTCTCTGTTTGCTAGTGGTTATCTAATTGTGTAACGTATAAGTGATGGAAACGTGATACATTCAAATATTTTTCTGAGTTATCTAGTTGTTAATCGTATAGAAGGTGGGAACGTGAATTAAGTAATTTTTTAAACATTTTAGAACAGTTTGAGAATGTAAAATAGCGTGACTGAGCCTTATCTAAATTGTTAATCATATAAAAGGCGAGAACGTGAATTAAATAATTTTTTAAACATTTTAGGACAGTTTGAGAATGTAAAATAGCGTGACTGAGCCTTACCAAAGCGTTGATTTTTTATAATAGTATAGATGTATATAGAAAGATAAGAAGAATACATGGTACAAGGGGCATACATAGCCCAGGACAAGAACAACTAGGATGGAGAGATCATTTATACAGCTAGCCATAGATGAGATCCATCAAAAAGCAAAGATCCAAGATACATATACCTCACCATAAGAAAACAAAACACAAACAGCTTACAGGGCATGTCACATGGTTTCAACAGCAAATTAAATGGAGTATTTAGTGAAGCATTTCTCTAGAACCGCTCCGGTCAAAAAAGTTTATCCTTAATGAAACCTCTGCATAAATTCACTTTACCAAAAAATCCTCTAAAGAAGTCCTCAAGTTAAAAAGGTAATTCTCTATAACGCTATCCACTAAGACACCATCACTTCTCTCTTTTTTCCAACTGGAATAGCCATCTCCATTGTCCCCAACTGCCTCAGACTTTCTCTAGATTGGTTGAAACATACACTTCATTAGTCTTTTTGTTCAAACAGGTTTGGGCTTCAAAGTCAAAGAAGGCAGCTTGATCCTCAGAGAAATTGTGATTCTGACCATACAACCCTTGTTTGGCTATAACCATGTTTTTATCTTGCTCTGCCTAAAAATCCCATGTCTGAGGTATTATTTCTTCCTCTTTGAATTTAGTGCATAACACAAACAATCACAAACAGGGACAGCAAAACAACTTTTCTTCTCAAATGCCACAATTCAATGTACAGCAAGCTTGTGAATGTATAATCTGATCAACATTTGCTGCATATGCAATCCATGGAAAAAGAAATCTACAGAGGAAGAAAGGGAAGGAAAAATGTGGGGAAACAATATAAAGAACAGGACGAGGGGGATCAATTGGTCCAGCCCTTTCAACCCAGACTGCTTGTTACAAAAGTACAATGCAGTTGTCGACCACAGGAAAAATATGCCTCCAGAAAATGAAACCTACCATATTCTCAAAAATCATAATCTATATCGCTCACGTTTTGAGAGGTAGATTGCTTAACAAGCCGTCCTTGTTCATCATATAGATCAAGGTTCTCGCACGGGGCAGGGAAGATGGTCCCTATTACACGACCCTGAACAAAGGCACATTGGAATATATGCTTCTTCTTGTATGTTATCCCTATTGACATGTCCTGAAAGGTTATGTTCCTCACTGGAATTTCTTCCCTACCTTGGATGCGAACAGGCACTCGAACTCCTTCGCCATGAACTGAAGTGTAACTTATGTCCTCAAGCACCGGGACAGCCTTAGGATCAAAGTCCCCGTCAGGGTGTTCATTGTAGTCTGTCTTAATGACAATTCCCACTCGGACATTGTCAAACGTCATATTCCTGTAAGTTATGTGTCGAATATAACCCCCTCTTCCAGGGCTGGTCTTGATCCGAACAGCACGCCTTGAACTCCAAACATAAAGGTTCTCTATAGTGACATTTAAGACCCCTCCAGACATCTCACTGCCTATTGATATGCCAGCACTGCCACAATTTTGGCAAAGGTAGGTCAGAGTGATTATACAAAGACATGTAATATAGCCCTGGTTAAAGGGTGAAAAACTAAGATATTGTAAAGCTGGTAATTGGAGAGACAATAGACATGCCTCAAATCTGCATGTTATCAGTTAACTAAGCATGGTAAAGGTTACTACTCCATGTCCCTTATTGATACTGCCAGTCCAACAAGTATAGCAACCACCTATATCGGGTGATTTCACCACTAAGAACAATAATTCCTGGCTTTTGTCCCTGTGAAAAGCCTTTTTGAATCGTAGAATTCTTTATAAAGAAAACTCATTGGCTATGTGGTACATAATTGCATGCATCCTATACTCTCCAAACAATTGAATCCTTGATAAATATGAATTACGTCTTCAAGAGAGTATTTGCCAACTATCTGTGTAAGAAAAAGATCCATAAATGAATCTCAAATAGTTTGGCCAATTTTTTCAACATATCAATATGATGTAGATCAAAATATCCAATTCTTCTTTTTCTTTTAAATGGTTCCAAAATTGCTTGACCAAAAAGTGGCAGGGGAGAAATAAAAAAGGGTTTCGACAAATTACAGATTCACTAGATAAGACGAAAAGTGGGAAAACAAAATTCAAAGTTGCCTCCAAATATTCAGCCAAGGACCAAAATTTAACTTATTCAGCTTAGGGAGAGGTAAATTTTGGGACAGGCATTGCAATTTGCGATCTGCTTTGGTGAGGGCATATCAAAAGTGCAGGCATATATAATACAGTTGCTTCATAGAACAGTTACCTACCATTTTCCTGATGGATTAAAGCCAACAGCATGCAAACTCTGTTAAATTGAAACTAGTATAAGTATGAGCTCCTACCTGACCATAGAGCGGACAATAAGGTTTCGAATGAGAATATTTCTTGAAGGGCGTCCAAAAGCAATGCCATACTGATCCCAACCACTCTTTACTGCATTGCCGTCATCCCCCACACTTATGTAACAGTCCTCAATTATCATATCTTCACATGAATCTGCTTAGAGCACAGTAACTATTCAAATTAGTTACTACTAAAGACCAACAAAAAACACAAGCAGCAATAGCTCCATGAGCAGGAAGTTATAAAATAACGGCAATCATGGTCATAAAGTGTGTGCATTATATTCAAGCACATAATGAACATTATTCAAATTTATTTTTGATGAATAGCAATATGATCCTATATTCCAACTTTAGTCATTCCGAGTCCTAGACGACATTGGTTATGAACCTCTAACAAAATGTTGGGTATCCATATTATGTGGGGAATCATATAACACTAATGAGCTTCAACATATTTTTAAAATCAAAAATGCATTCTCCATGCTCACTATCAAGCTTGTTCATCAGCTTGGCAAAACCTCAATATGAAGTAGGATTTCCCACGACTAAGTCTAACATGTTATAATATGTTTCATTTGTTGTTTGTACCATACAGGAGTCAATTCAAAACCAGTGGTTTGGATCTACAAACTGGTGGTCCTTTGCCACAAATGGAAAAATGATCAGAGGATATCAGCCCAACTGCTCACCACAAATTCCGCTGATAAAGCAGTAAGTAAATGCAACTTACTTACCAGGATCTATCCCATCAGTGTTGGGAGCTTCAAAGATGGGAGCCAAAATCGTAACATTTCTAATTGTCACATTCTTGCAGTCATATGGATGTAGTGTCCAAAAAGGAGAATCACGTAATGTTAGAAATCACAATGTCCCTTGACCACATAATCTGCACAAGTGGGCCCCTAGTGTGGTTGAGGAGCTTCAGCCGATACTTCTTCCACCATGTTTGTCCCCGTCCATTAATGGTACCATTACGCCCTGTTGGTCAGCAGTAACATTTATGTAATCAGAACACACCAACAACTAGAGATTTGTAGAGAGAACAGATGAACAGCATCAACGTTCAACAAGGTTACATGCAATAACACTGGCTCACTTACAATACCAGCCCTTCCGTCAGGGGTCAAAGTTTTCCTCAAATAGAACAGTGATTGCTTGAGTGTTATCTACTATCATCCCAAAGGGGGATGTGTTGGGTTCAAGTTTGTGTTGGTAAATAGGTGTGTGTCTGATTTATCACGGGAAAAAAAGAAAGAAAAAAGATTTACTCCTGTGGCTAGTACCTGAATATAAATTCCTTAAGCATAATTTACTAGTATTGTTTCTTTGCTATATCTCATCCAGGAGACAAGAAACGATAAAGTGATCTAGACAAAAATATTTCTGATCCATGTGACAAGCAAGGAATGCAACATTGTTACGTCAAGTGACAAAAATCATTTAGACAACAAATGTCACAGGGATGATGGCATGGACCATGAACTCAGGTTGTTGCCTGTCTGTCACACTCTGTACTTCTTTCTTATGTTTTAATTATTTTTTTCTCCGGGTAAATGGATAACAGATTGTATTTCTACACTAATATTCCGCCCTTATACCCAAGAAGAAGCTATTTCAACAAAAGGAAACCAACAAAATGAATAATTGCATAAGGTTAACATGCTCATAAAAGGACTCTTTCCACTTTCCAGTACAGTTGTATAAAGACTTAGGTATGTCCAAAACTAAATGTAGAATGGGAAACCGAGGAAAATATGTATTCTATTTTAGTCAGCAATTGAAGGATTTTACATAGCACATGAAATTCACAGAAATTTACAGAACTTCCACAGGGAAGGGAGGACTTAAGATCTACCTGTAGTAACTACATCTTTTAGATTCTGACCATGAATCAAACTCCCATATTGAGGTCCAGGATGTTCTCTCCCTTTCCCATATGAAGGCAATGGAGGCATGAGTGGCCAATATTTCTCATCCTGTTAAAGACCACATTAAAAGAACAAAAATAAATTAAGCAATAGCTTCGCTTGCAATGAACATTTAATTTTTGAGACATAGACAGCCTAGTCCAACCAACTGTTCTCTACCATTGTAAAAAGATGCAAGAAATATCAACTAAAACATTTCAAGTGCAACAGAAACAATCTTGTAACTTTTAAGTTTAAGTCCACATTCCGTGATGAAATTATATGCTCTGCTAATAATATATGGATCCTGTGCAAGGTTGAAAGTATCATTTGATATCATGGACCCATGCAATACGCGTCACAATGTCAGTCTGAACAGAGACTGATCCCCACAATGGAAGTTCTACAAAGTAACTATTTTTGGACAGATCATATCTTCTAAAATAACTCATTTCAGCTGCGTGCTAATGGAATATAACAAAAAGTTGTGGCAGTATTAGTTAAAGCCCTATTATCAAGTATTAGAGCCTTGATCTTGTTGAGTTTTCCCTGTATCCTGCTCCCCCATTTCTTCCCTTTTATTTAGGGCCATTACCCAATAATTCATTCCATAGAAACTTCCAATCAGATTTCAAAATTAAAGAATGTCATGAAAGCTATGATAGCTACTACTTGGACTTTGAAAATGAGTAGTCTAATACAAGCATAAGAAATTCAATCTTAAACTTTGCCCAAGTAGTCTAATAGGACAAGTCTCCACCCTATATAGTACAAATATCTAATTCGTTATAAGTAATACATACTTTTAAACCCTTAAAATACATTAGCTACGTAAGTAATATAAAATGATACGCAGTCCCCCCAGGCCTCATCGAGCCAGACTCATAGAAGCAGTCAATCAAACTGCAATTGACGAACAACAAAAGAAAGATATTTCAGTATTAAGGATCCAGTAGAAACTGTCAGATATTGCCAAATGAGTATTTAAACAAGTCGGATACATCAAGAAAGATTCAGACATCATTTCTTTATTGTTTTTACTTTTTAACTTCTTTCCTTTCACTCGAGTTTTAAAAAAACATCACAATAATATAATCAAAAGAAAGAATTTCAACCCACAATTAGATGCTTAGTACACAATTGTGCAAACAACATTTCTAAGGTGCATCATATCAGACTAGCGATGACTTGCAAAAGGTTTAACCATATTTAAATAAAGAAATACCATTATGCTAGAACTCGAATATCACCTAAGAAACATAAAAGAGATGGAGGAGGGATTCACAAGTCAGAAGTGCAGATGCCAATTAACTTACAGTTACATATTATCAGGTTTCAAATCAGTATTAATCCTTATTGTTCTAATATATGACAACAGAAAGTAAAGATTATGTAGGGGTGTAAGCACAGATGCAATCAGTTTCTAAACTTATCACAGAGCCTAGATGTATGTTCATGATTTTAGTATGTTATAGATAGCATTGCTATTTGCTATATCAGCAACTGATTTCATACTTTGCCCAATCTGACCAAACAAACTGCGGCAATCAGAAAGACCAAGGAGTTAATCTCGCCCCCCAAAAAAAATCAAAAGAAACGGCATGGATCAATGCCTCTAATTTCTGGCACAACTTCAATGGTACATGACATCAACATTCACATAACCTCGAAATCCCACTCAACAAACATGGAAACACTTGGAATGTTATTATGAAAAAATCTCTACTAATTCCAAATCACTTCGCCGCCAATCTACAACAAACCCTAGTAATTCCCCATCACAGTGCTAAACAAGCAAGATTCAGCAATTTGCTAACAAACTATCCAAGATGTACCCATTTCAACAAGCCCAACAACTATATAACAAATCACAATAGCCTCAGGTCAGTTGACAAAAGTTCATCTCAGTTGGTTCCTTTTCCAGAGTGCACATGAAAGTTAAGCTAGACGTTTGGCTTTAACAGCTCTGTGAGAGAGAGAGAGAGAGAGAGAGAGAGGTCCAGAAGCAGCAAGTAAAAGAGAAGCATAAGAAGGAACAGTACAGATTCCTGCCTACAATGGCGTGGGGCAGCTAATGGTATAAGTAGCATCAAGTGCAATGAACAAACTCAGAGATCTAAGAGGTTGATTGATTCTGGCATTGATTAACATCAACGCATAAATAATCATTAGAGGTTACTCCAAACAGGCGTAACTACGGGCTCCGTTGAAAGATATAAGAGGGCTTTTTACTCAATTTTCATTCACTAATAGGTACATTTTCCTGGGGAGGGTAATAGAATAAGAGATGAACTTGTTAATTTAGGTCATTTTGGCAAGTGAAGAGAATGTCTGGTATGAGATTTTTCCGAAGAGCATAAGCAATGATGGTAATCTGAAATGAGGACGCTACTGAACAGGGTTATTAAGTATGCATTTTCACAAATCAATCTATATTGACAATGCTTGGATGGAGTTACATTAGACTCCCATAGCGCTTAGCCTGTAGCCAGAAAACAATGAACTAAGTTCAAATAATAATGACAACTCTAAGACAAAATTCAGATCCATTATTTAGCCAATTAGACAATCTAAAAAACTCAAATGAATTTGATTTTATTTACCAGAAGCAATGCATAGAACATGTAAAACATATAAGAAGAAACAGCTTGCTACTAGCATTATGGCAGTCTTTCATCTTAATCTAAGTGACAACGTGAACAAATATCCTTAACCCTGTACTTCCCAAATTTGGTCATTTTCAAGCAAAGTTCACGTTTTTACTACTTTGAAATCCAAATTAAGCAAGCAAGCCCTACAAACAAAAACTCACATCGATGCCAAAGTATAACAGCGTCTTCATCAAGGAACAGAGTCATGTAGCTAGTGAGATTAAACGGCGCCGTTAGCCATGTCCCGGCCGGCACTTTGAGCTGACCGCCGCCCCTCTTCCCCCACTTGGAAATCGCCGAGACGGCCCTCTCAAAGGCCTAAGTGTTCAGCGTCACGCCATCGCCGACCCCGCCGAAGTCCTTCAGACTGAAGGCCACCGGCCGTAGGCTCGGCACTACCCTCGCCGGCCCCGCCCAACGGAAAATCAAGAAGCCGTCTTCTATGTTCTGCTGCCAAACGAACACGGACGCCAAATCCACGATCCAGAGGACCGTGAAGAGCGTCTTGTGGGAAGAAAAGAACGTTGGAATCCACCGCTTGATGTCGAGGCGGTGGTGGTGGAACCGCCACCGCGGCGACAAGGTCTCCACCATCATGAAAATACGGAATGAGATCGAGGTAGAGAAAAGAGAAAACTGGGTAGGGAATTGAGATTGTTTGGGTACAATAATCTGAATGCTGCAAGAAATCTGGGAATTGGAGGGTTTTTGGAGAGAAAGAGAGAGAGAGTTGGGTTTTGGAGGGGATGGTGGGTTAGGTAATAGTAGTAGGAGGAGAGGTTGGATTGGATATGAATGTCAAGTGGTCAGTACATACTACAGAGTCAGGTGTGGATTTGGGGAGCTGTTGGAGTACATTCGAAGGGAAGAGAAGGAAATGCTCTTGATTCGATCGATTGAGAGAGAGAGAGTTCTACTTGGCAAGTTGTTCCTTGGACTTGTAGCAACAGGTCTCATGGAAAATTTGGTGATGCTATGACCAGATTATGACACGTGTTCTTATTTTAATTTAGTTTTCATTTTCTTATGAATCTTTTTCTTGAGAATCCTAAAATTTGCCTAATATATATATGATGCATTGCACTACATATCTACCTTACACAATCATCTTTTTCACAATTGGAGTGATGATTTAATGAATTGATAGCATTATTTTAGACCAAAAAAAGAAAAAAGAATTGATAGCATTTTCCAGTAGATATTCATTTCGAATTATAATTCAATTACAAGTCTCTTGTGAAGCATAAAAAAAATTGGTTTTGCGCATAATGCCCTTTTACTTTTTTGTCATATGTTGTAAAGACATAACATGCATCAACGGATTTATTAATTTTGGAGTTGGTTAGGTGTTAGTGTGTAAATAATTTATCATGCAAGGTTGGTAACGTGCATTACAAGTCAAATATCTAATGAAATATATAAAAAGAAGATATTTGCTCTAAAGGAATGATCTTTACCATCAGTCATCTCTTCCGATGATATATATATATATATATATATCTATATAATATGCAATTCAGGTGTCCCTTTCGCTGGGTTCTCAAGTTATTGAGACGAGCTACCCTCTTGGTCCATATAGCAAATAGAAACCGTACGGAACTGCTGGAGGGTTTGCATTCGACGGAGTTGGAACTCTGGGATGGTAGTAGCCGAGCTACCATACCCACCTTTGCTAACAGAAATGCCCCTTATGCCTTATGCGGTGTCAATTTTGGCAGCCAACAGGTCATTGTGAATTGGGATAGAGCTTAGAACTCCTTATGTAAGTGGTAAAACGAATAAGTTTTAGCTTGCTATCGTTCGGATTTGTTCATTAGATAAACTTGTCAAATTTGAAGGTATTTTGAAACTTATAAATTGAGCTTAGCTTGATAAGTTAATTTACACTTTAAAATCGTAAAATAATTCAAGTTTTTTAAGTTTAAATTATAATAGGCTAATTTGAAATTCGTTTGAAATTGGCTCAAAAGGTGAACAAGGCAAACTTGAATGCACTTTGAAACTTAATGAGTTTGTAAGACAGTCTTGAATAATTGACTACTCGACTCCACTCAACTCATTTATAGACCTAAGACTCGAACTAATATGCCATTTAACTAATAATAGTGGGTCTTTGTCAAGGATATTATTGATTTATCATATGCATTAATATTTCATTTTGTTCAAGGCTCTTTTTCTTGTGTGCGCTGTAGTATTAATAATTGTTTTTCAAAATGTTTTAACTTTTAGAAGTTTGTTACTAATTTTTTTTTTTTTAATAAAGCAACAGTCAATAAATATATATTTCTTTTCCAAAAAGCGAAGGTGAGAGCTCTTTTTCAAGGTACAATAATCAAATTAGTACCAAACATTTTTAGAGCAACTTCTATTCTACAAATATCTTAGCTGAAACCACTTATTGAAAACCATCATACCACCAAACAGGACCTAAAACAAAGGTTTATACCACAATCCTCATGAGGGTCGGTATATATTAGTTTGGCTTGGGCTGGACTGGGCTGTGCTAGGCATGTAAACATGGTTCACGGGTGGCCCGAGCCCAAACCCTCCTACACCAAAATGCATGCATGCATCGTGCATGGTAACGTAAATTGATTTCTTTGTGACATCAATTTTGCGGGGTCTGAATCGTCTGATCCAGATTTACTTTAAGAAAAATGTTATTCTTTTAAAAAAAATTGTATAGAAAATTTATTAAAATGATGTGACAATAGCGTTATTTATTCAAATATATAAAAGGAGCACACCAGTTTGGTGTCTCCTTGTTCTGTCAAGTTGCATGACATTTTTAAGTTTCCAAATAGTTTTGTAAAATCAGTTCTATCATAATCTAAATAGCTATGATCTACAATAACTGTAAGGGTAAATAAATAATAAAAAAAAAACAGCTACTCCACATAATATCAAATCTTCGTAATTGCTTCATCTAATTGAAAGCTTTTGGACTCTTCATTTTCATCGCAGTTGAAAAATGCCAGAAATTGAAAGCTTTTGGACTCCTTGCCGGCGAAATTGAAAGCTTTTGGACTCCTTGCCAGCAGCGATTCAACAGCCTCCACCAAGTGTTTCATACGAACTCAACCTAGTGAAATTTGAAGGTTTTTTTTATTTTGTTTTATCTGTTCTACGTTAGGAGGAAGAGTTAGAGCAAAAAAAAAGGTGACAATTGGATATATGAATTATGCGATGATTGGAATACTGTTTTTATGAAGCACCTTAGTAGTGATTGATTCACTAAAAATGATGATTCCTTTCCTGCCTGTGCTGGTTTTTTTTTTTTTTGTCTCTTTTGTTTTTTATTTTCTTTATTCGACATAGATACAAATATACATATGTATATTGACATATAGGCCTCTTAGTAGTGAATGATTCATTAACAATGATCTATTTTAACATATACAACTATTGGAACACGTGACTGGAATAGGATTGATTGCTGATTTAACCGCTTTTTTATCTTACTTTTGTAGTTTTATTTCTGGAGTTTTGGAGCTCTTTGTCTACAACTCTCTACGTACTCGCATTCCAGGAATAAAATTTCACCCGTGATTTAGAGGGAAAGAGAATCATAGATGCCTTGCAATTGCAAACATTGAGGCTTAAACGAAGAACAAAATACAGGTCATAGTTCTATGGATCTTCCTCTGTGTTAGTAAGGAATGTGGTCACTTTATGTTGGAAACATATGCCATCTCTGTGTATATGTAATTTGTTTGTTTATGTTATAAACTAAATGAATTTGAAGCAAGCAAAATATTCAAACACAGTATACAATAATAATAGTTCTTTTGGAATTGTCAAATAATAATTAAATAGTTATTCTGGAACTATGGGATAGATCTTCTTGATCACTCAAACATGTATTACTTTCATAAGACAAAAGATAAAGACAATAGAAATTTAAATAATTACCTATACTCTTTGCTTTTTCCTTCTTTTCTTTTTCTCTCCTTCTTTCTTTTCTTTTCTCTCTCTCTCTCTCTCTCTCTCTTCTCTCTCTCTCTCTCTCTCTCTCTCTCTCTCTCTTTCTCTCTCTCTTTTTCTCTCTCTTTTGTCTCTTTCTCTCCTTTTGCAATTTCTCTTTTCGCAGCTCTCCCTTTTATAGAAGGGGGGCTGTGGTTGGTAAGCCATGTGCTTACCAACAATAATGCGTTTGGTGGATGATTTTTCGGTCATCCACTATTCGTTTTCAACTCTCCCTCTTGGATGACCGCCATAAGAAATCTTATAAAATCATAGCGAAAGAAAATGGGTGTGCTAAAACTGTCTCGTTAAAACCTTGCCAAAAAAAAACCTTATGGGAAAAAAAATTGTTGGCGAAGGAAAAAGAGTATAGTCTATGACTCCCCTATTGGCCCAAGAAGGCAACCCAAGAGGGGGGGTGAATTGGGTTGTATAGAATTTATATCAAGAATTGCAACTAAAAATAGTTTAGGTATTTCAACAACAATTAATCAAAGTATATGTATCAAGCAAGTGAGGTATATATCAAAGTATATATTTATGCAAGCAGGTATAGTGAGCAAATAATCAAAACAGAGGCAGAAGAGAAGAGCACCAGATTTATAGAGGTTCGGCCAACCTTGCCTACGTCCTCTCTTCTTTGATCCTTTCGAAGGGATTCCACTATGTAACACTCCTTACACAGCTGCTGATTTTGCCACAAGTGCCTAGCTCACTCTTACAAAAGCTTCTTCCTAAGCTTTCAAAACCCAATAGATTTTATCCAAGCTTCTCTCAAACTTACAAGTAATTTTGTCCAAGCTTCACTCAAACTTACAAGTGTTTTTACCCAAGAACACTCAAATTTACAGGTTTACAAACCCACCCAAGTAAAATGAATAAAGGTTATACAATGGGTAACTCTCCTAATGAGTATATGAACAAATACAACTCCATGAATAACCTTAAACACTCAGCAAAAATATGTGGCAGTGATGCACAGAGAATTTTCAGCTTCAAGCACTTGATACCAATGATATAATTGCTTTAATCATTCATGTAGAAGCTGTATGTATCTTGTATTTAAGATATGGATCGATTCTAGCCGTTGGAGAAGTATGGGAGAAGTTTTGGTTGCATATTGCCCCATACCGTCTATCAGAAATATAGCCGTTACTATTGGGAGTCGACCTTTTTTAGCAATGAGTCGACTCTTTTTGCATTTCAGCAGATTTTTCAAGACACTGTCCAAATGAGTCGACTCTTTTACTCCAGGAGTCGACTCTTTTAAGCAGTCTTCAAAATTTTTGTTCTCTGTTGAAATGAGTCGACTCTTTTTACAGCAGGAGTCGACTCTTTTATATCTCCAGCAGATTTCTAAGGCTCTGTTTGAAAGAGTTGACTCATGAAACTTGAGGAGTCAACTTTTTTTACCAAAACACTAGTTTTTGCATGTATTCTTCATTCTTCTCCAAGGTCTCCAATCTTTTAAAGGATCATTCAAATGACCTTTTTAAGGCTTGTAAATACTACTTCAAGGTTTGATGACTTCAAGAACATCTTCAATCCATTCTAGATGAATTAACTCCATTTTAATTACTTGTAGAGCTTTTCCATCATCTATGTTTCAACCATTTAATCAAGTCTTCTTCATGATCTTCAAGAAAACTTCCAAGACTTATAATCTTCATTTCTTCAACTAATTTTTTATCCTTCTTTGAACATCTTCGAATCATATAAGAAAGCTTCCATGTCTTTGAGTCGGTCTCTTCTTCTTCCATTCTTACAAGATATCTTCAAGTCTTTAAAGTATTCAATCTTTTCAATCTTCTTCCTTGACATTCATTTTCTTCATTCTCTTATAAGATCACCACTTGTTGAATATGTCATGTCTTTATGATTATCAATCTTCACTCTAAGATTTTCATCATATTGAGATTCCTTTAACTTTTTACAATATCAGCTTTGCAGAATACATCATTTCATCATGCTTTTCATTCTTCATTCAAATATTTGCATCACAAATCCTCCATTATGATAAGCTTCAAGTCAAGATTTAATTAATAATTAATCTGCACACTAAGTAGAATTATTAGATCATTTAATCATGTTTTGTTATTATCAAAATCAAGGCATTGACTCAACAATCTCTCCCTTTTTGATGATGACAAAAGATTAAAAATATATGCAATTAAACTCAATATAGAGCATAAGGATTAATATGTATGAGAAGCATGGAGCTTCAAGTTCTTAAGTTTTATCTCCTTTTTCATATATTTTTTATAAAGTACTTCTCCCCTTTTTTTTTAATCAATCAAAAAAGGAATGCAAATTTGGAAGGAAAAATTGGAGTCATAGTCCACATAAATAAATTTCTCCCCCTTAATGAAGAAGTTTTCTTTGATATGTCATGCAAAGAAACCTTTATGAGTATAGACAAAATGCTCAAAATTCTAAGAAGATCAATGATGTGCAATATCAGAAATAAGAGATATGGAGAAAGTGAGAGTTTCATACCAAGCATTTGCTCCCCCTTGCTTTTGTAATTTGTACTTTAGAGTAGTTTCAAATTCAAGGCAAAGCAAACTCGAACTTAAATGATTAGGGCATGTATGCACGTGGAAGTGCAGAACATGTATGCTTCAGTCATGTCTGCTTATGCTCCACTGCATCAGGTTCATGCTTTCCTTTCACAGCAAACAAAGGCTCCCCCTTTCTTTTGCAGTTGATGGTCCATTGCATTGTAACACTTTTGCACTCATTTACTACTAGATAATGAAAACTAACATAATAACATATATGGCATGTCAATGATGCTCAATAAGTCATTAAGGACTGAGTGTTGAGGAGTGTTTTGTCCTCCATTTGGATCTTTTTGAGAAAAATTTCTCCCTCTTTTGTGAAATCCTCATAAAGAGGAGTAATAGTTGGAGAAAAGTAGACAGGTACAATAGTAAAACAAAAATATAGAATAAAATGATGTTTATGAGAGAGACATTGATTAAGGCAATTAAAGCAATCACTCATTCAACATTCACAAGTAAAATAGCAATGTTAAGGCAATGAGATCCAAAACACATCATTCATTCATGAAGAGATATTGAAGAGAGTTTAACAAAAAGAGAACCATCCACAAAATATTACATATTGCTTAGAGAATGATTTATTCAAAAACAGAAAATAGAAATAGCAGAGGCAGAGGTCTTCATTTTCTTTTGGAAGAAGGGGTTTGAGAAAGATCAACTGGATCATTAGCAATGTTTGAAAATTTGCTGCTTGAAGGTTTTTGTCTTAGGCCATATTTGTGAGATGCAACAAAGGGCTTAGAAGGAGTTTGGTTAGAGGGATCAGAGGGGTCTGCAGGTGATGGCTGAGAAGAGGTATGCTCCCTTCCACTAGATTCTTCCAACTCATCTGTACTTGAATCCTCTGCTGCAAATTCTGCTGCTGAAGGGAAGAGAGGCTGGTATTGGTCTCCAACCAGCTTCTTCATATATTTGCCAATATACTCGGTGAAAAGAGCAATGTCATTTCCAACTTTCTCTTTTATTTTGTTTCCTTCAGATACAAAGGCCTTGCTTAATTCCCTCACCTTCTTCTCAACAAAGAGTAACCTGATAACCCCATTATCAATTTTCTGGTCTATCTTGGTGAACATCTCTTCTTGATGTCTCTTCAAATCTCTTACCATGCTCATCAAAATAGACATATCCACAGATTGGCCACTTGGAACAATGCTCATTGGAAAAAGTTCCCTTGGAGCAAGAGAAGGGGCAGGTCTAGAGGGTTCACCACTCTCTGGTATGGCACTGGTGTTGACTTAAGGTTAATTCCCATGTTGATTTTGATGATAACTAAACCTTGTATTATTTTACTAATGAATCTACTTAGTGTGCAGATTAACAAAGTTCATAACTTAGACTTAAAAGTTTGAATTGTAAGTCTAATGCATGTCAAAGAGAATGCACAACAAGTTTAAGAAGAAATCAATGAATTCAAAGAGCTATGCAATGAACCAAACAGAGGATTGACGCCTATCTCTACTTCAAACAAATGTCTTACATTCAAAGAGATTGAAGGTATTCAAATAAAGCTTCTTTCAAGCATGCATAGTTTCAATGAAGATTGATTTGCACTAGACTGAAGACTTCTTCAGAATATGCAAAGATCAGTTGAGGAGGTGCAAAGTTCAGTTAAAGATAAATTGATTGTTAAAGAGTTTGAAAATGCTCAAGAGATGATTTCATCTAAAAAGCAAAGATCAATTCAAGACAATGCGATTGAAGTTGCTGAGAAGATGGCTCACAATGAATATCTGATCCCTACCTGGAATCTAAGTGAAGAATTCTTCTACAATATAAAGGATCCATGAAGACTAGATGCATGAAGTCTTCATCATGTCTGCAATGATCTCAGTGAAGTAATTTTAATGAAAAATGAAGAATTGCTAGCAAAGAGAGAAAATCAGAAATCAAGCATTAAGGAAGCTTGGCATTGAAAGATGATGTTCTACAATGATAGAAGGAGCTGAGCAAATGAAGAAGAAAAGATGAACATTGATCTAATGAAGCTTTGACAATTTGAGATTCAAGAAGAAGATCAATATCCAATGATTGATTTAATCCAAATTGAATAGAAGTTAACTCTGATGAATTAAGAAGATTTGATTGATCATCATACCCCAAAGACATACTCCTTAAAGATCTTATACCTATGCTGAGATGATCTGAATCATTAGAAGATAGAATATAGAATTCTGGGCAATGAGGGGACTCATGGAAATGAGGAGTCACCTCCTGATCACAGAAGTAAAAGGTCTGAAGACAAAATGGGTAATGAGGGGACTCATTGAAACAAGGAGTCGCCTCTTGATCACAGACACAAAGGCTTGAAGATGACATGATAAATGAGCGGACTCACGAAAGCAAAGAGTCTCCTCTTGATCACAGAAGCAAAAAGCCTGGAGATTAAATAGACAAAGAGCGGACTCATTAAAATAAAGAGTCGCCTCATGGAGACAGACGCAAAAGCTTGAAGATGACATGATCAATGAGCGGACACATGAAGATGAAGAGTCGCCTCTTGACAGCAGAAGTAAAAGACTTGATGATAATATGATCAATGAGTGGACACCTGAAGATGAAGTGTCGCCTCATGACAACAGAAGCCAAAGATGTGAAGACAGAATGAACAAGGAGTCGTCTCATCAATATGAAAGACGGACTCATGAAGTCAGTGATTAACATCTAGTAAATGCAGAAACAGAAAGTGTCGACTCCACAAACCTAGAGCCGACTCCTCTGATATAACAGCTATTTTTCTTAACGTTATAATGGACTAAACGTGCACTATGATACCCAACCATCTCTAACGGATGGAATCAATACAAGGGTATATATACAACCTTTCAGCTGCATTTATACATGAGATTGAAGACAAAAACAAGAAAAAATCTACTGATTCACTGATATACTCTGAATATTCTTCCTGTCTTCTTTAGTGAGCTTTGAATGTAAAATTTACTCTTGCTAGAGATTGTTAGTTACTTATATACATTTATACACTTGTAATTGAGAGTTTGAGAGTTCTCTTGTGAAAGCAAAACTCTTGTAAGTTTGAGTGGAGCTTGGACAAAACCACTTGGAGATTAAAGAGCTCGGTGAGGAGTTCTTGTATAGTGAGCTGAGTACTTTATCAATCAGTAACCCAGCTTGTAATAGGTGATTACATAGTGGAAGAAGACTTCAAGGAGGTCTTGGGGTGAGGACGTAGACCACGGTTTGTGGTTGAACCTCGGTAAATTTGTGTACTCTTTTTATTGCTATGTTTTCTTTACTTCTTCTGATTACATTGCATTGCATATAGATTGAATTTTGTTACAGTGCTTAGATTAATTTTAATTAATCTTATTTGCTCTTAATCTTCGAAAAACCCAATTCACCCCCCTCTTGGGTTTCCTATTGGACCAACAACTGGAAGGTTCACCTCTTTTAGTGGATTCAATTCTAGGAGTCCCACTGTCAATGTGTTTCTCCTTTCTAGGGGTCTTGCTCTATGGGTTGAAGTGATAGCCCATCCTTGACAAAATTTTCTGATTATACTCATCAGAATTTGAATTAGGGGTTCTGTGCTTCTCACCCCTTAAGTCTATGTTGAAGTGCTTGAAAAATTTGGTCAAGAGAATCCTATTGGGTAGGCTAACTTTGGTTCTTGAAGCCTTGACAATGTGCTCCAAAATAAACTCAAGCAAATCAATTTTGGTGTCTGTCAAATAAGCCCAAAGGAAAAACAATTCCCTTTCAGTGATGTAGTCAAACTTGCCACCTTTAGGAATGAGAATGTGACAGATAAAATGATGCACCAATCTCAGTTCCAAAGGTAATTCATTGGTCATGGGTTGGAATGAATCATCAGTAATCTCCTTTCCGAATAAGGCAGACAATGTAGTTTTTCTACTAACATCTTTCTTGTCTATTTGCCCACCACTACCAATTCTCAAAATCTGACAAATCACTCCTTTAGTGAGTGTAATGGTTTCACCTTTCACATAACTAGTCACATTGACATCCCCAGTTTCCTTTTCTACATGGGCATAGAATTGTCTCACAATTTCAGGGTATACATAATCCTTTAACAGGGTGATGGATTTCCAACCAAGGGCTTTAAATTTTGGTTCAAATGCAAACTTTTCTTTCGCAAAAAATGCATAATCTATCCATCTTCCATTTAAAATAACTCTAGAAGAGAAGATTTTCTTATATTTATCTCGGTTGGATTTCTTCTCAAAGTAGATAGTGTTGTCGAGAAGTTTATCTTCCTGCTCCTCAGTTTGCTTCCCTTTTCTCCTTTTTGAAAGCCTGGAAGACTCCCCTATTGTCATTCTCTTCATTCCTCTTTTGGGTTTGGGAGTCGGCTTTTTTAGGGCTTTCTTGCCTTTCTTCAATTGAGCAGATTTTGGAGCCATGGAAGGTTAAGAATGGCGGTTGAAGGAAGTTAGGAAGACTCTAGGATGATCAAATATAGGTTGGGTAAGGATTGAGAGAGAGTTTTTCGATGGTTGGAGGTGGAGATGGTGGTTGACAGTGAGAGAGAAGAGAGAAAACAGGAATTTTGAAATGACTCGAATAAAACAGGGGTGTTACAGTTTTAAAGCAATTTTGACTTAAATGAGTCGACTCATGGCTAAAAAGGGTCGACTCTTTTGAACGAAGAAAGCTTTCTGAGCTCTCTGTTCAAATGAGTCGACTATTTTGGCAAGAGGAGTCGACTCTTTTCAACAGAGGACTTCTGGGGCTGATTCCAGAGTCCAGGAGTCGACTTTTTTGAGACATGAGTCGACTCTTTTTCTCCAGAAATGCAAAGATGTGATTTTTAAAAACTATGAAATGCATCAAACAAGTTTGTAATCAATTTCAAAGATTCATATGCATTCATCAAACACATATAAACATCTAAGCATTCAAGATAAAGGATTGCTCATTCCCAATTCTCTCCTAATCATACAAAATCTATCTTCATTTAAAGGTTTTGTGAATATATCAGCAAGTTGATGTTCAGTACTCACAAAATCAAGCAAGATATCACTTTTTTGCACATGATCACGTATAAAATGATGTCTAATCTCAATGTGCTTTGTGCGAGGGTGTTGGATAGAATTTTTAGTTAGATTGATAGCACTTGTGTTATCACATCTAATTGGAATACGTTCAAATGTTAAACCAAAATCCTCCAGTTGATGTTTTATTCAAAGCACTTGTGCACAACAACTTTCTGCTGCAATATACTCAGCTTCAGCTGTGGAAAAGGCAACTGAGTTTTGTTTCTTATTAAACCATGAAACAAGCATATTTTCAAGAAATTGACAAGAGTCGCTAGTGCTCTTTCTGTCAACCTTACTACCAGTATAATCAACATCTGAATAACCAATTAAGTTCAAAGATGTGTCTCTAGGATACCATAATCCAAGATTAGGTGTGTGCTGAAGGTATCTAAATATTCGTTTAACAGCAACAACATGTGATTCCTTAGGATTAGATTGAAAGCGAGCATACAAGCATACACTAAACATAATATCAGGCCTACTTGCAGTTAAGTAATGCAGTGAGCCTATCATACTTCTATATAGCTTGGTATCTACCGAAATACCTTTCTCATCACTGTCAAGCTTTGTTGAAGTATTCATAGGGGTGCTCAATGGTTTTGCGTCTTCCAGTCCAAACTTCTTGAGTAGATCTTTGATGTATTTAGCTTGGTTAATGAAAATTCCTTCCCTTGATTGTTTGATTTGAAGTCCAAGGAAATAATTGAGCTCACCCATCATGTTCATCTCAAACTCACCCTGCATACGCTTAGCAAATTCTTTGCAAAGCTTTTCATTAGTAGAGCCAAATATAATGTCATTAACATAAATTTGCACAAATAACATGTCATGATCTTTAACCTTTATAAAGAGAGTTGAATCAACTTTTCCTCTCGTAAAATCATTTTCAGTCAAAAATTTGCTTAGTCTTTCATATCAGGCCCTTCGGGCTTACTTTAAACCATATAAGGCTTTAGTAAGTTTTAAAAAATAATTTGGAAATGAAGGATCTTCAAAACCAGGAGGTTGTTCAACATATACCTCTTCAGATATAAAACCATTCAAAAATGCACTTTTCACATCCATTTAATAAAGTTTGAAATTTTTGAAACATGAAAATGCAAGTAACATTCTAATAGCTTCCAATCTAGCTACAGGTGCATAGGTTTCATCAAAATCAATTCCTTTTTCTTGACTATAGCCTTGAGCTACAAGTCTTGCCTTGTTTCTAACAACAATTCCAAATTCATCCATCTTGTTTCTGAACACCCATTTGGTTCCAATTACAGAATTATCTTTAGGTCTAGGAACAAGATTCCAAACCTCATTCCTTTCAAATTGGCTTAACTCTTCTTGCATGGCCATAATCCATGACTCATCATTTTCAGCATCTTGAAAACATTTTAGTTCTATTTGTGAAAGAAAAGCAAGATGATTACATACATTTCTAAAAGATGATCTTGTTCTTACCCTTTGTGATGGATCACCTAGTATTTGCTCCGTTGGATGGTTGTGGACAAATTTTCATTCCTTTGGCAATCCTTCATTCTCATCTTGTTGGCTTGAGAGTCATCTTGATTTTCTTTTTCATATGGTGGAGCTTTACTTTGGGTTGGATTGATGTTCAATGTATCTAAGTTCTTTTCCACGTCATCTATATCATCATTCATAGTCTTTCCAGATAAAGAGTTTAGTTCATCGAAGGTAACATGAATTGATTCTTTAATAACTAAAGTTTTCTTATTGTAAACTCTATAGGCCTTCCTATGTGAGGAATATCCTAGAAGGACAGGTTCATCAGATTTTGCATCGAATTTACCAAGGTTGTCCTTATTGTTATTCAACACAAAGCATTTGCATCCAAAAGCTCCAAAATATGAAACATTTAGTTTCTTGTTTTTCCAAAGCTCATATGGGGTTTTATTTAAAAATTTCTTATCAAAACTCTGTTTAAAACATAGCAAGCTGTGTTAACAGCTTCAGTCCAAAAGTATTTTGGCAAATTGTTTTCACAAAGCATTGTTCTCTCCATTTCTTCTAAAGTTCTATTTTTCCTCTCAACAACTCCATTTTGTTGAGGAGTTCTAGGTGCTGAAAAATTATGTTCAAAACTATTTTCATCACAGTATATTTCAAAAGGTTTGCAATCAAACTCACCACCATAGTCAGTCTTAATTACTGTGATTGTAAATCTTTTTTCGTTTTGAACCTTTTTACAAAACTTGGTAAAGAAAGCAATTGTTTTATCTTTGTGAGTTAGAAAGAATATCTATGTAAACCTTGAGTAATCATCAATAATGACAAGAGCATATTGTTTACCAGCTAAACTTAGAGTTCTAGTTGGTCCAAATAAATCCATATGCAATAGTTGAAGTGGTCTAGAAGTAGAGAGCATGTTTGTGGATTTAAAAGAAACTCTAGTTTGCTTTCCCATTTGACATGCATCACAAGTTGTCTTTTTCAAAATTGAGTTTAGGAAGACCATTTACTAACTTATTTTTTGAAATTTTTGAAAGAATGCTCATACTAATATGACCAAGCCTTCTATGCCACAACCAACTATCCTCTTTATTCACAGCAGCAAGGCATTTGATTTTACAAGAAGTTAATTCATTTAAATTGAAAGTGTAAATATTGCCTTGTCTATGACCAGACAAAATGATCTTGTTATCATTTATGTTTACTACATTACATTTAGAAGATTCAAACACTACTTTGTAACCTTTATCACACAATTGACTAATGCTCAATAGGTTGTGTTTAAGTCCTTTAACTAGTAAAACATTCTCAATAGAGGTTGAAAATTTTTTACCAATACTACCTATACCGATGATTTTGCCTTTGTTATTATCTCCAAAAGTAACCAATCCGCCGTCCTTTGGTGTGAGAGAAGTGAATTGAGTTTCATCTCCAATCATATGTCTCAAACAGCCACTGTCCAAGTACCATTGATCCTTTTTGGAGTTAGCTTGAAGACATACCTACAAAACAAACAACTCAACCTTTGATCCTTGGTACCCAAATCATCTTTGGGTCCAGTGGGGTTAGTCTTCAATGTTCCTTTTGGAACCCAAGCTTTCTTGACAGCATGAGATTTTTCTATGAGGAAACATTGGTTTGCAAAATGACCTTCTTATTACAATAAAAGCATGTGATTGTAGCTTTTGAAAAATTTTTATGTTTAAAAACATTGTAACCTATTCCAACCTTGTCAAGAGAGCAATTTCGTTTACCAAGCATAGCATCAAGTTTATCTCTTCCATTGACACATTTAAGGAGAGATTTTTCTAAATCAGTGACTTTTTCTTTCAAAACAGAGTTTTCCTTTTTCAAAATATCATTTTCATTTTGTAACTCTTCACTTTCTTCGGTGAGAGTGGATACCATATTCTTGAGAAGATTGTTTTTGATGCCTAACTTTTTAAATTTAACAATCAAATCATCGAAAGCATTTTGTAATTCATTAAATGAAAAGTCAGGATTAGTTACCTCTGTTTTTTCTTCATGTGCCATAAGACATAAGTTGGCTACTTCATGAGTTTCATATTCATCTGAGCTTGAATCTTCACTATCACTCCATGTTGCAGCTAGAGCCCTCTTCCCTCTTTCTTTCTTTCCTTTCTTTTTCAGCTGGGAACACTCATTTCTCATGTGTCCTGGCTTTTTGCATTCGTAGCATATAATAGTAGAATCCTTGTTGTTAGATTCACCCTTTGCTTTATTCTTCTTTCTTCCTTTCCACATTCTTTTCATGAATCTCTTGAATTTTCTTGTGATGAGAGTAAGATCTTCCTCATCTTCTTTTTCACTTTCAGATTCATTTTCTGATGTGGTGGACTTGAATGCAACAGACTTCTTTCTCTTGTCCTCTTCTTATTGAGCATTCTGTTTTCGGGTCAGCTCACAGGTCATGAGAGAGTCAATAAGTTCTTCAAGAAGTAGGGTGTTGAGGTCTTTAGCTTCTTGTAGGGCTGTCACCTTTGCTTCCCATGTCTTTGGCAGTGATCTTAAGATTTTTCTCACCTGTTCACTGTTAGGATACACTTTTCCAAGAGATTTTAAACCATTAACAATGTCAGTGAATCTAATGAACATCTCAGTTATAGACTCATCAGATTTCATTCTAAAGAATTCATAATTATGCACAAGAATGTTAATTTTTGACTCCTTGACCTGATTGGTCCCTTCATGAGTCACTTTAAGTTTGTCCTAAATTTCTTTGGCAGATTCATAGATAGAAATTCTATTGAACTTATTTGGATTTAATGCGCAATATAAAATATTCATAGCTTTAGCATTAGATTGCATAAGCTTCATATCATTCTCATCCCATTCATTTTCGGGTTTAGGAATAACTTCTCTTTCAATAAATTTGCTAGGAGTTTTAGGACCGTTAACAATAATCATCCATAACTCATAGTCAACAGATTGAATATAAATTCTCATTCTATTCTTCCAATAGTTGTAGTTTGAACCATTAAACATATGAGGTCTGTTGGTGGATTGACCCTCACTTAAAGAGCTTCCAAACATGGTTGTCATAGATCAACTCTAAGGATGTTAAGCCTTTAAGCTAGAGTATTAGCTCTGATATCAATTGTTGGCCCAAGAAGGTAACCCAAGAGGGGGGTGAATTGGGTTATATAGAATTTATATCAAGAATTACAACTAAAAATAGTCTATGTATTTCAACAACAATTAATCAAAGTATATGTATCAAGTATGTGAGGTATATATCAAAGTATATATTTATGCAAGCAGATATAGTGAGCAAATAATCAAACCAGAGGCAGAAAAGAAGAGCACCAGATTTATAGAGGTTCGGCTAACCTTACCTACGTCCTCTCTTCTTCGATCCTTTCAAAGGGATTCCACTATGTAACACTCTTTACACAGCTGCTGGTTTTGCCACAAGTGCCCAGCTCACTCTTACAAAAGTTTCTTTCCAAGCTTTCAAAACCCAAGTGATTTTGTTCAAGCTTCTCTCAAACTTACAAGTGATTTTGTCCAAGCTTCACTCAAACTTACAAGTGTTTTTACCTAAGAACACTCAAACTTACAGGTTTACAAACCTACCCAAGTGAAATGAATAAAGGTTATACAATGGGTAACTCTCCTAATGAGTATATGAACAAATACATCTCCATGAATAACCTTAAACACTCAGTAAAAATATGTGGCAGTGATGCACAGAGAATTTTCAGCTTCAAGCACTTGATACCAATGATATAATTGCTTTAATCATTCATGTAGAAGCTGTATGTATCTTGTATTTAAGATATGGATCGATTCTAGCCGTTGGAGAAGTATGGGAGAAGTTTTGGTTGCATATTACCCCATACCGTCTGTCAGAAATATAGCCGTTACTATTGGGAGTCAACCTTTTTTAGCAATGAGTCGACTCTTTTTGCATTTGAGCAGATTTTTTAAGACACTGTCCAAATGAGTCGACTCTTTTACTCTAAGAGTCGACTCTTTTAAGTAGTCTTCAGAATTTTTGTTCTTTGTTGAAATGAGTCGACTCTTTTTATAGTAGGAGTCGATTCTTTTATGTCTC
>CM065381.1:12774835-12784835 GCA_033060915.1 Euryodendron excelsum | reverse complement strand
TACCTTTAGTGGTCGACCTAGGTTTCATTCCAATGGCAAATCCCAATGAACCCGGCTTACCTAACATTCAACCCTTGCATCCAAATGTCCAAATCAACCCGGAAGGTCATGAGGAGTTTGAAAGAGGGAGCCATCATGGCGACGTGGTGGCTCCCCCTATACGGACTCTCCGGGACTACCTAAACCAACCAAGGCAAGCACCAACATCGTGCATTGTTTTCCCGCCCCATCACAACACTCTAAACATTAGGTCGGGAATGATGCAAATGTTGCCTCAATTCCACGGGATAGATTCGGAACAACCCTACATTTTTCTTAAGGAATTTGAGGATGCTTGTTCAATTGCTATGGACAACTCATGTCCAAGAAAAGTATTTTTGTTGAAACTCTTCCCATTTTGTTTGAAGGACAAAGCTAAGTTTTGGTTCAATTCCTTGCAACCCATGTCCATCCATTCTTAGGCTACTCTCCAAGGGGAATTTTTGAGCAAATTTTTTCCCGAAAATCAAATCGAGGCCATTCGAAGGCAAATTTCACAGTTTTCTCCTTTGTTGGGGGAAACTTTCTTTCAATGTTGGGAGAGGTTCAAAGACCTCTTAAATTCTTGCCCCCATCACGGTTTCGCCGATTGGCACGTCATCAACACATTTTATTCTTCTTTGACACCCCAACTCAAGCAATTTGTCGAGTCCATGTGTGCGGGGACGTTTTTTGATAAGCAACCCCATGAGGCATACGATTATTTTGATAACTTGGCAAATAAGGCTAGAGATTGGGCACTTACCGGGACCCAAAATCCCGAGGGTCGCTCAATCCAACAAGGGGTGGGAAGATATCAACTCAAGGAAGTTGATGATGTCAATGCTAGGGTGGCTACCTTGGCAAGAAAATTAAAGGCTCTTGAGGTGAAAAAAGTTCAATCGGTAGAGAGTGAGGAGTTGAGAGAAGTATGTTGTTTTGTGTGTGAAACCTCGGACCATACCACCGCTTCATGCCCAATCATTCCGGGTGTGAAGGAGGTTTTGCACGGCCAAGTTAACGCAATTGGCCAATATTCAAGAGGAGGGGGTAACCCCTATTCAAACACATACAACCCGGGGTGGAGAGATCATCCCAACTTTGGGTGGAGGAACAATGAAGGGACTTCAAACTCCCACAACTATCAAGGAGGGTATCAAAACCCTCAATCATACCAAGCACCTCCACCCCCACAAGCACTTCCACCACAACATCCACCTCCACAAGCACTTCCACCACAACATCCACCTCCACCTTACCAACAAGCACCCGTGCCCCAATTCCAAAATCAACCAAGGCCATACCAACCCCTCCATAGGAAGCCCATAGAGGACAATGTTTACCAACTTGCCAATGACATGAGGGGGGTTAGTTCAAGGGTTGATAAACAAGAGAAAGTGCTAGACCAACACTATAGGTTACTTGAGGACATCCAAAAGCAAATGTCTACATTGACACAAGCTTTGACCCAAAATGTCCCGGGAAGATTCCCGGCTCAACCTCAACCTAACCCGGCGGTTAGGCAAGTGCACATAACCGAGGGTAAGAGTGACCCTAGTACGAGTCATGACCAAGTGCAAGCCATAACCACACTTAGAAGTGGCAAGACCATTGATAAAACTATCCCACCTCGGGATGAGACTTCTAGGAAGAGTGTTGGTCAAGAAGAGAGAGAAAAAGAGAAAGAGGAAAAAGAGCCGAGAGAAGGGGGGAAAACTTAGCCAATCCCATCGAGATTTTGAGTGAAAGTGAGAGGGATAAGAGAAGGGACATAGTCAAACATGCTCCCTTCCCGCAAAGGTTGACCAAACCAAAGAATGAACTTCTAAATGCGGAAATTTATGAAGTGTTCAAACAAGTAAAGGTCAATATCCCTATCCTTGACGCAATTAAGCAAATACCTTCTTATGCTAAGTTCTTAAAGGACTTATGCACTTTTAAGCGAAGGTTGCATGCTAAGGAAACCGCCATGATGAATGAAAATCAAAGTGCAATTTTGCAATGTAAGACCGTGCCGAAATTCAAGGACCCCGGATGTCCTACTATTTCTTGTACCATTAGGAATACCAAGATCGATCGTGCCTTGTTAGACTTAGGGTCTAGTGTCAACCTTTTACCCTTTTCAGTGTATAAGGAACTTGGCCTATGAGAGTTGAGCCCTACTCGTGTTACATTGCAATTGGCGGATCGTTCTATAAAGGTTCCAAGAGGTATCATCGAGGATGTTCTCATCCAAGTTGATAACTTTTGCTTCCTAGTCAATTTCATTGTCCTAGACACCCAACCTGTTGAGAGTTGCATAGCTCACAACCAAATTCCTGTGATCTTGGGACGCCCTTTCCTAGCTACTTCTAATGCCATCATACATTGTAGGAATGGGTTAGTGAAATTGTCTTTTGGCAACACCACCTTCGAGCTTAACATCTTTTCGGTTGCCAAACAAAAGGGAGAATGTGAGGATATCCGGGAGGTAGATATCATAGAGAGCATAGTTCAAGAACACTTTGAGCGGGAGAGTTTTGAGGACCCTTTGGAGAGGGCATTAGTGAGAAGTGAACCGCATGCTTCACTTGATAGTGAGGGCATGGCGTCAAGTGAGTTGTCTCATTTAGAGGGTGAGAGAGAGGAGTGTTTACATGTGGGTCAATGGACCCCTTCTTTTGAACCCCTCCACCCTAGTGCCGAGAAACCGATCCCTTCGGAGGAGAAGCCCCCCATTCTCGAGAGGAAACCTTTGCCTTCCAATTTAAAGTATGCATTTTTAGGGGATGGGGAGTCATACCCGGTTGTGATTTCCTCTAGCTTGTCTGGGAGCCAAGAGGAAGGGTTGATAGCATTGCTTAGGAAACATAGAAAAGCCCTAGGATGGACTATCGCCGACCTTCATGGGATTAGTCCTCTCGTGTGCACTCACCGCATTTTTTTAGAAGAGGAGGCTAAATCCATTCGTCAAATGCAAAGGCGATTGAACCCTAATATGAAGGAAGTGGTTAAAGGTGAGGTTTTAAAATTGCTAGATGCGGGTATCATTTACCCCATCTCCGATTCGAAATGGGTTAGTCCGACCCAAGTGGTGCCTAAGAAATCGGGTGTCACGGTGATAAGAAATGACAACAATGAGTTAGTGCCAACCCGTGTGCAAACCGGGTGGCGAATGTGCATTGATTATCGCCGCCTCAATAATGTGACCCGAAAGGACCACTTCCCTTTACCCTTCCTTGATCAAGTCCTAGAAAGGGTGTCCGGTAAGGCTTTCTATTGTTTTTTAGATAGATATTTGAGGTACAATCAAATCAATATAGCCCTTGAGGATCAAGCCAAGACAACATTCACTTGTCCGTTTGGCACATATGCTTATAAACGTATGCCCTTCGGGCTATGTAATGCATTGGCGACATTTCAAAGGTGCATGATGAGCATATTTAGCGACATGATTGAGCAAATTGTCGAAGTCTTCATGGATGATTTTTTCGTCTATGGGAATACTTATAAAGGTTGTCTTGGTAATCTAGGAAAAGTTTTGATGAGATGTGAGGAGAGTAACCTTGTGCTCAATTGGGAAAAATTCCATTTTATGGTTACAAGTGGTATAGTTTTGGGGCATATTGTGTCGGCCAAAGGGCTTGAAGTTGATAAAGCAAAAATTGAACTCATTCAAAAATTGCCCGCCCCAACGTGTGTGAAGGAGATTAGATCATTTCTTGGGCATGCCGGTTTCTATCGGTGTTTCATAGTGCAATCTCTAGGCCCCATGTGTCATCTTTTGTCCCAAGATGTTCCCTTTAAGTGGACATTTTCTTGTCAACAAGCTTTTGACAAGTTGAAGGGACTTTTGACCACCGCCCTAATCATTCGAACACCCAATTGGTCTCTTCCATTTGAGCTAATGTGTGATGCTAGCGACTATGCCGTGGGGGCTGTCCTAGGACAAAGAGTCGACAAGAAGCCTTATGTCATTTATTATGCTTTTAGAACTCTCAATGAAGCTCAAATCAACTATACCACAACCGAGAAAGAACTCCTTGCGGTGGTTTTTGCACTTGATAAATTTAGGTCTTACTTGATTGGGTCATTGGTCATCATCTACACCAACCATGCGGCCCTAAAGTATCTCCTCACAAAACCCGATGCAAAACTGCGCCTCATTCGATGGATACTTTTGCTCCAAGAATTTCATATAGAAATGTGTGATAAAAAAGGGGTTGAAAATGTAGTTGCGGACCACTTGTCTCGGCTTCCCTTAAATGGGCGAGCCATGGACCCAACCCCTATCAAGGAGCACTTCCCGGATGAGCATCTCATGCATGTGAGTGTCATTGAGCAAGTTTCAACCCCTTGGTTCGCGGACATTGCGAACTTCCTTGTCACCGGTGAGGTTCCTTCCACATGGTCATCTATTGACAAGCGTAAATTCTTCTGGAATGTGCGCTATTTTTCGTGGGATGATCCTCACTTGTTTAAGTATTGTTCGGACCAAATCATTCGCCGGTGTGTCCCAAATCACGAATTCCAACAAGTGATAGAATTTTGTCACTCTCATGCTTGTGGAGGACACTTATCCTCCAAGAAGACCACGGTTAAAATTTTACAATGTGGGCTTTATTGGCCTACCATGTTCAAGGATGTACATACTTTTTGTCTAGCTTGCGATAAATGCCAACGGTTAGGAACACTTTCTAAGAGGCACATGATGCCTCTTCACCCCATCACTATTTTGGAAATATTTGATTGTTGGGGGATCGATTTCATGGGACCGTTTCCTAACTCGTTTGGGTACCTTTTTATTCTTGTTGCGGTAGATTATGTCTCTAAGTGGGTGGAAGCAATTGCCACCCGAAGCAATGACCACCAAGTGGTCTTGCGATTTTTGAAAGAGAACATTTTTTGTAGGTATGGCATGCCTCGTGCCATGATAAGTGATGGCGGTTCACATTTTTGTAACAAGCCCTTTGCGTCTTTAATGCGTAAGTATGGTGTGGTCCATAAGGTTGGATTACCATACCATCCTCAAACGCAAGGGCAAGTAGAGTTGGCCAATCGGGAAATTAAGCGCATTCTAGAGAAAAAAACCGTCAATCCAAATAGGAAAGATTGGTCTCTTAGATTGACCGATGGGTTGTGGGCATACCGCACGGGCTATAAAACCATTCTTGGCGCATCACCCTATAGACTTGTGTACGGGAAGGCATGTCATCTTCCCGTCGAAATTGAGCATAAAGCATATTGGGCGATTCGTCAATGTAATGAGGATATTGATGTTGCGGGTACCCACCGAAAACTCCAACTCAATGAGTTAGATGAACTCCGCAATGATGCATTTGAAAATGCAAAAATTGCTAAGGCCCGGATAAAACACTTTCATGACCAACATATCATTCGAAAAACTTTCAAAGTTGGCCAAAAAGTGTTATTGTATGATTCACGCTTGCATCTATTTCCGGGCAAATTGCGGAGTAAGTGGGCCGGGCCATACCTTGTTAAAGAAGTTTTTCCCCATGGAGCCATTGAGGTGCAAAACCTCACGAATGGCTCGGCATTTAAGGTAAATAGCCAGCAGCTAAAGCCGTATTTTGAGACGTTCCAAGGGGAGTTGGACTGTGTGGATCTCATCGATCCACTGTCCTTTGAGTGACAGTAGATTATCGTGTTTTATAGTTTAGGAGTAGTTCTTTTGTTTTTCGTTTTATAGGTTTCTTTCTCTTTTCTTTTTTGGTAGTTAGTTGTGTACATTTGTATTCCCGAGAGTCCCGCCCTCCCCGTTGTGTCTTTTTCTCTTCCATTTTTCTCATGCCTTGAGGTCATGGCATGACTCCAGTTGGGGGGGGGGGGGCACCATTTGCATGATTCTGTGAATAATTCTGAGAATTTCTGCAGAACTTCAGAGCGGCCGCATTTGCGATCGATCGGTGGGCCAAACCGATCGATCGGCCGATTGATCGTGTACGTTGCGATCGATCGGTGATGACTGCGATCGATCGGGCTTATTACCGCACCGATCGAAAGGGAGCGGTATCGATCGATCGGCCGTTCGATCGGTGGCGCTCCATTTCGATCGGTCCGCGAGGCGATCGATCGGTTTAAAGGGCCGATCGATCGGTGACCGAGTTGCCTATAAAATCCCACTGTTCACTGTTCATTTTCACTTTCGCTCGCGAGAAATTGAGTGTTTTGAGAGCCTTTTCGTTTATCGGAGCAGCGAGGCCCTGCCAGTTTACTTTGCTAGACTTGGTCTCACCTTTTCACTGTTTTCTGCGCTTCGAGAGGTATTCCTTCCGCCGATCTTTGTCTATTATTTTCATTTCCAGTTGTACTTAGCCTTGTAGAGAGTTATGGTCGAGACTAGGAGTACTGAGGGTACAGCTGGGGCGGGGACTTCTCAGACTCTGGCCTAGTTCCAGCAGTTCCAGCATGAGCATGCTAGGAGGGAGAGAAAGGGAGAGTATGATTCCACTCACTTCCGGGGGAGGGATCAGGAGTGAGAGTTTGGATGAGTGTGGAGCGCCCGTAAGGTAGTAGTGGAGAGGCGTTGGACAGTGAGTCAGTTTGATGCTGAGCCATATGGTTGGCTCCACCTTTGACCGACCGCCAGTGGTTGGGGTTAGCTTCTTTTAGGGGCCAATACTCAGCCACCCTCGTGGCAGAGTTCATGGCTAACATTTCATCGGACCCCGTTGGTGGCGACAGATATATTCTTCGCTCTTGGGTTCGAGGTAAGGATGTTGTTATCACCCCGGACTCCTTTGCTGAGCAATTTGGTATACCGAGGGTTGCTAACCCTCAGTTCTCTTATGATGGGGAGCATCCACCATCTCATGAGGAGATGTGCGCCGAGATTTTAGCACCGGGAGAGTCCTGGACCGCTTCCCAGATCAGGATTAGGCAGATTGCCCCCAGATACCACCCGCTGTTCCTTTGGACTTGCTATTCGATCTTTCCACTGGGGAGGACGGTGGAGTGCAGTAGGATGCGAGGGCAGTTGATGTGGGCTATTGGCACGGGCAGGACTATTGACTTGCCCCACTTCATGTATATGGCATTGTGGGCCGCGACTCAGGTTGCTACTCCCCAGTCCAGCATCCCTTTTGGTTGTTTTTTGACAGCGAGGATTAGGGCGGCAGGGGTTAGTGTTGCGGATGTTGTACTGCTCTCCTCTTCGACTGTCATAGACTGGAAGACGGAGAAGAGGGCGGCAGGGCAGTTGTCGAAGAAGGGGGGGTCAGCTAGTTCGGCTCACTCGTCTTCTCAGCAGCCGGCTTCTCAGACTCAGGAGGAGACCCAGTCAGGGGAGCAGCGGCAGGATCAGCCAGTGCAGCCAGCGCAGCTTCAGGCTCAGGCTCAGGCTGAGGAGGAGTCAGCTCAGGGGACGTTACTTCAGACTTTGGCAGCTATTTAGGAGCAGCTGACCGCTCAGCAGGCAGAGCGCCAGCAGTGGTAGGCCGACATTATGGCTAGATTAGATCTTCAGGACACTGTCATTGCTGCACTTTAGGGTCAGCTGATTGACATTCAGCAGCAGCAGCAGACCCAGTCCACTCGACTCCAGGAGATTATCCAGCACCTTGGCCAGCCTCCTCCAGATGATGGAGACCTCTTTTCGGATCTCCAGTTAGATTAGATGCATTGTGCACTTCATAGCATTTCATTTCATATGATGTATCTAAATCTTTTTTTATTATAGTGGATGTATTTATTTTTGAGCTGTTTGTATAATGATCTTTCCTATTGTGGCATACCCTTTTTGTATACATTTATTGTATTCTTTTTTCTTTTTCGGGTATATTTTGGCATTTCAGTTATAGGTGTACTTTTTGATTGATATCCATATCGCATGTATTGTTCCAACCGAGGTAATGGGTATTGTATGGTATTCGTATCGCTCTTTTCTGTAACTTGACACCTTAGCTATGTCTTTGATTGTTGCTATCATTTCTTTTTAGATTTTTGTGATGGAGGTGTTAAGGTTGTTTCAAACAAGTACCATACCATGTTTTTGATTAAATTTGAGTTGATGATTAACCCACCTTAGAGATTATGATACATTGCAAGTTTTTGGCATAAAATCATTATAAGAGACAATTCACATTGTTGCGCACTAACATGTTATGTGATGTCTTGTGTTTCATTCTTATGCATGCATGTCCTTATAAGGTGGAGATTTTTACCGTGTGAGCTTTAGAGCCTATTTATCGCCTTTGAAGAGTGAATCACATTTATTCAAGATTATTTTTTTGTTGATCCTCATTCATTGAATAGCTTCATTATTTTTTTGATAATGTTGGTTTACATGTTCGAGTGTTAGATAGATTTATTGACCCCTTATACACTTTTGAAGTTTTGATTTGTTGTATTCTTCGGATTCTAAACACATAGGCCATTTCATTCCATTGAGCCATTCCATGTGTATTTTTCTTCTTTTTAATGTTCATGTGCATGTGCATAAGTTTAAAGAGTGTCAATGCCAATAGATGCATTGCTCTTATATTTGTAAAGTTGGAGGTGTATGGAGTTGAAGAATAAAGAAAAAAAAAATACATATATATATACATAGAAAGGGATGAAAAGGTGTGTTAAAAAAAAAAAACAAAAAAAAACAAATACAAAAGAAGTGAGGTGAAGGAAGATTGCAAAAGTGATTCAAAAGATTGGAAATGTGGAAGTGAATATCATTGATCATCATGTGTAATCCGCATGCATATGTTGAAACCTTTTACCACTTTCTATCCTGTTACATGGCTCTTCTTTTATTCATCACCCTTATGGCCTTGATATCCAAAGATACATGAATCTCTAATTCAATTGTGTATAAGGCATTTATGTCAATTTTCTAGATTATGCTTAAGCTGTGAATATTCCTTCATGAAGCTATGCCAAGTCGATACACTTACAATTTATTCTTTTTTTTGGTTTCGAATTTGCTCTACTTGCATGGTTTATACATTTACTCGTTAAAAGAGCTTTTCATTGAGGGACCCTGAGTGTTCATGTTTAAAGTTGAGTGTATGCCTTGTGAGACTTGGATCGAAGCATCGAAGACGTAATTGTACGAGTTTTGAATCATTAGGGTCATATGTCATTGGTAGTACGCGTCAATGTGTTTTATTTCTTCCATGCTTTATGCCTTTGCCTTGCTTTGGTTCACAACCTAGGTGGATGGAGATTTGACTTGAATAAGATTAATTCATGTGTATATTTTTGTTTTCCTCTCATACTTTGATAGGGACTATCAAAGGTTTAGTTGGGGGGTGTTGATTACTCTTAGAAATAGTAATCTTTTGGCTTAAATTATTATTTGATTAGTTGAATCCTAGTGTTAATTTAGTATTATAACTCCCAAAATGCATTGAAACTCCTTTTGTGCACTTTTTACAGGAATTGGAGCTTAAACTAAGGCAAATGGGCAATCTTGAGGATGACCAATCGATCGCCCGATCGAACGGTCCACGGAACGTTCAATCGGGCCGATCGATCGGTGATGCTCTGTTCGACCTTCTGCAGCAAACTTCAGAGAGGGCGTTTTTCCTATCGATCGAGCGTTCGATCGGTGACGTCGGAATTCCCTCAACAGACTACACTGAAGCAAACTTCAGAGGGGTCGTACGATCGATCGATCGTTCGATCGCCTGGACCGTTCGATCGGGCGATCGATCAGCCGATCGATCGGTCGTACACCGATTGTGTGTGTACAGGCTCTGTTTTTCTGCAAAGTATAAAAGCTTTTGTTCGAGACAAAAAGGGATATAGGTTATTTTCTACAGAATCTGGACGAAGAAGAGGCTCCAAAACGTGGATTTTTGTTATCTTGTAAGGTTTTTAGTTAGATCTTCTCTTAATGCTTTGTATTTAATGTCATTTATTGGTTTCGGATCATTGTAAATGAATGTTTGATATATATATATATATATATGAAGTGAATAATTTTCTCTCATTTTCTTGCCACTTTCCCTCATTTTCTTAGCAACCAAACACTAGTTCTTTATAGTTT